>VOMN01041807.1:0-41130 GCA_014899125.1 Orchestia grillus
GTGACGGAACACAAACTTTATTTTTCCGACGGCCGTTTTTGTATCCCACTAGGTACTAGGGAGACATTTAATGTTGCTTAATAATTTATTAAGTAGAAAAGTTCATGTTTCCTGAATTTAAATGTTGATAACATACGGAGACAAGTCTTCAATAACACGTTTGATAAGCGTGTTATGTTAGCGAAACCAAAAGTTTTAGTGCGATACCCTCTTAGGGGAAGCAATGGTATTTTGTGTTTTAACGTAAACTCGAACAGAATTGAATAAGGGCTCTACTGTGTGCATTTACAGTAGAAAGATTCGCTACAGATGCCCTAGCAGCCATTTAGATTAGCATAAGGTAAGAAGGGCAGTGGGAAGGCTGCCAGCGCAGGCAAATCGCGCTCGACCCTCAGTTCACGTGCTGCGTACGAGGCGGTGCTTGCAAGAGTAAACAAATTCTGCTTGATAAGCTGACTCATTTTCTGGAATACCATCCAAATTTAAAGTCAGCATTTACTATCGTCGTTATCTGCGGAAACTAGAGATAATTTTTTATTTTCTCATTACGGAACGGTTTCATTTTTTTAAAGTCCTGTTACTGTTTTCCTGTGACCGCCATAGGAGTTGGTTCATGTTAAAGACGGACTGATTGGTGTTCACTGCAAGGTTTGAGTGGCTTCGAGATACATCGCTAGTACTGCAAAATGATTGAATCAAGAACACCAAAAATTTTCAATCGTCTGATTTGTGCATACTACTTGCGGTACGTCGGAAGTGCAAATGAAAAGAAGAATTAGTTTTAGAAGCTCTCATCCGAAACAGAAGAAGAGAAGGAAAATACCAGTATTATTTTCGAGTTTACTGGGAATTATATTATCTGGCCTTTGAAGTCCCTTCATACAAGTAAAGCATGCTGAGTGTGCATAAGGTTTCTTTCTCTTGAGATGTCGACACATGAAAACACTTGATTTACTTACATTGTTTTATCAACTTGAAATATTTTCATTCTTTCCTTGATTACTTTCTTTTAGTTATTTCTACAGAATAATCTGATAACACCATCTGTATGGAATTCATTTCAAACTTTGATATTCTTTACTTATAAACGTGTCCATTGAACCACTTACACCAGCGAGGTATAGTCTCCGAGACCAGCACGGGCATGAACAAGAAGATGGTAGGCTCTGAAATTTCGTTATTCAATAAGGAGACATAACTTACGAGAACACATAACAAGATCATTTTAATTCTATTCTACTTTACAATGCCGTTCCAATAAGAGTTCTGTCTCCTATAGTCTGGTCGAAGTAAATGTTTGACCAGTGTGAAAAGATCAGATGTAGAGAGAAAAGATAATTTTGATTACGTGGTTTGCCGTAGTATCTTAGCCAAAGTTGTTTATCCCGACAAACTAAAAAACAGAACGTAGATGACAAACAACACACGTGACGTGCACACACATCGCACCAGGTTTCAAATTCAGATTAAATGCCGCCCTGCATTCATGTCACCTCTCTGAATGAGAGCGTCTCAATGCACGGTGCTGCTGCAATAAAATTCAGGTCCGCCAGCTCCTCTCTGCCCGGAGCAATCTCATGCAATCTTTGCATAGTCGGCATAGCATACAGGCACGGACACTACAGCCAGCATTGGATTCAGATTTACAGACATAGCTACGCACACGCTACTTATATTTATGTATTGAAGACAATTTGCGTCTTCAAGCCTCAGAAACACGTGGGCACGAGGATACGTGTATTTGTAGGTTGCCCACAGGGTACATGACGACTTCTTCTTCCAAGCTCATACAGTCGCGGAAACACTAGAACATCTGACCACAGATGAAGTTGCTAGTTTTGTAATCATAATTTAATATACGTTGCTACAGAAACTTCTTAATTTATGCTACAACACTTTATTTCAGAACACACTTGGCTCAAATAATAGGTTACTAGGAATCGCACATTGTTGTGTATCCTAGCGTGAATAATTTTACACTGAATCACTCTATCTACAGTAACTAGTTTTTTTCCAAAAAGTTGCAAGTTCTCATGAAATATTAACCAAATAAGTGAACATAAAACTAAAGTCATTCCTATACTATTTTTACAATGCTCCATTGACAATTTACGCTCTCACTATCAACACTTGTTACGATGCGTCAAATTTATATATTCAACAATATGCGAGTGTTTATTCTAGCGTGCAGGAAATTCTCCTGTGCGATCTGATTGCTTCAGCCCTCCATGTTATTGATTGTGTGCTTGTCTTTCTCCTTCACTTTACACGCGTAAACATGGGGGCGACAGAGCTAACAGATGCGCGCTCGCCATCTTCAAAGAGATCAATCAAACTCTGGAGATCTGAAGTTTCGTGGTGCTGAGAGTCGTGAATTCAAAGTTGCCTGCTGGACAATGTTTGTAACTCATGCCTTCTGAAAAACTTACTCACATGATTTAACATCAGTTTCACACTTTGCCGTTCCGGGTTAATTGTCTTTATATCTAAACGCTGGAACTTTCTACAGCCTTCTCATTTAACACATACAGCGACACAAGTATGAGGTACAAGTTATAAGAAACAATTTGACTCGCCAATCCTTTTAGTCAACAATCTGTACTGTGGAGAATAATTCGTTTAAAGAAATAGAAATCCAAATTCTTCTGTGAGACCAGAGAGGTTATTAAAGTTATGGCCGAGAAAAGTGATAAACGAAAAGGTTGTTCATAACAGTGAAATATTCAGTATTTATTCTAACATTCATAAGAAATAGAAACAGACAAACATAACTGTCCACTGAAGAGCAATAACAATCCATGAATTGAATTATTACCACCATGAGGAAAATAAACTTCGTAATCCCCTGGCGTGTGTGTGCGACCAGTGGCAGAGCGAAATTCGTACTGCAAGAACCATTCACAGTCACCTAAAGATCGTTGATGGCGAATACTGTGCGATAACTATAGCAAATATACTCATCGAACGTCGAGGAGCTTTCATAAGCTGCAAACTTCTGCGTCTCAATTTTCGTCAGCCTCGCCCTGAGCCTGCAGGTGTGGAGATCCTCGACGCGCTCCCGCACCAACGACCGTCTTTACTTTGCACCTGACCGTCCAGGTGAGAACCGTCGGAGTCCAACCATGCCCTCAAATTTACCCGTCACCCCTAAACGCTTCAGGCAACAGACGCCGTGTTGCACCAGGACGAATCGCAACAGGATTGTCACAAACCGGTGCGGCCGAACTGTTTTTTTTTTCAAAAAGCGGTGAATTTTCAATCGGTCAACATTTCAAACCAATCGGTGAAGAACCTTCGGAGGTTGTAGATTTTAAACAAACGAACATTCTCATTTTTATTTCTATAGATCACCAAATCTTTGTAGAGCCCCAGGGCAGAGCGCTCAGGTGCTCGACTTGTTTGCGGCACCGCGATATTTTGGCGAGAGTGCCCCCTCCAGGGACCCATGAACAGAAGTATTCCTAATACTTCTTTTTTGTCCCCACAAAAGTTTTCCGTTATTACGAGAACTAAATTCGGTCGCCATGTCATCCCATAAACTGCTGTTCTACCAAGTTTTGGCATCCCACAATGTAAAAACTTTAAATAATTTCCGTGAGGATATATTTAATAAAACTTTTGTTTCTATTCATTGCTTTGGAATGTTTGGAAAACCAATACGAAGGATAGTCAAAAAGTTTTCAAACAGAGCCTAAAATTTCCAAGTGAGCAATATTGCACAATCTCACACATGGTAACGGACTTTACCAATGGAAACCGGTTACAAAAGAGGATAGATGATAACCGTTTTTTACGTAAAAACCTAAAAAACAATTATTTTGTGTCGCGAGATAAACTTTTTTGGTCATTTATTTATTCGATAACTTTTTGACTGCCCTGCGTGTTCGCCAAGTTCCCTCTCGCATTCCCCCGGCGGCCGCCTGCGCGCTCCCGCTTTTTTCGCTTTGGAAAGCAGCGACGAACTCGAGTGATAATTGTCTCGTCTCCGACATTCACTAACCTAAACGGACAATTAATTGACTCTATTGCTTTTCTATTCAGTAGTAGGAATATTTTGCTTTGATTATTAATATCTGGCTTACAAGTTTCACCCGAACGGCGTTTCTTCAGTACTCCTTCGCGTGAGATATCATGTCTGAACATACTTTTTACTAATACGTATACTCACATTTGATTTAAACATATTAATAACAGTCTCACAAGGGCCTATTTTCTCATGGGATTGTTCTCCCTCAACTCTATTTCCCTTAGCATAATATATTGCAATTGTCGTAAGATAATTTTCTGCACTCAGCAGTTAAACAGAGAGCTGTGTTGAATAGCGTTTCGCGTGTCAAGCTTCTCCCACAGCGGAATAATTTCATTCGTGCATTCTAGGCTTTGTTTCGGGCGCATACTGACCTTTGTTCAGTGCTCACACCCTTTTTGTTTGAGGAATTTGAATTCGCAATAATTTCGTTTGTTACTTCCTTTCACTTGTTTCAGGACCGACGTGTGTCAGGTGAATTTCTGTTATTTTGATATGTTTCCCAAATTCCCAATATTTAAAAGCAAGTTTCCATATTTTTTAGATATAAACAAAAGTATTCCTGATTCTTCCGCAAAAGTATTCCTAATACCTTTCATTTGTTTCAACAATAGCTTTTCGTAATTATCAGAACATAACAAAAGTATTCCTAATACTTTTGTTTTGTTCCCACAATAGCTTTCCGTAATTATGAGAACAAAACAAAAGTATTCCTAATACTTTTGTTTTGTTCCCACAAGAGCTTTCCGCAATTATGAGAACAAAACCAAAGTGTTCCGAATACTTTTGTTTTGTTCCCACAATAGCCTTCCGTAATTATGAGAACAAAACCAAAGTATTCCGAATACTTTTGTTTTGTTCCCACAACAGCGTTCCGTAATTATGAGAACAAAACCAAAGTATTCCTAATACTTTTGTTTTGTTCCCACGACAGCGTTCCGTTGTTATGATGACAAAACAGCTTCTTCAAAGGCGATTCCAGGCAGAACTCGGTCGGCTCGCAGTAAGGCTGTGTAGTCTTCGAAGCGAAATTCCAAAGAAATCCTCGTAGCAGTTTGAGCGCAATGGCATTGCATCTTAATATATCGACAGTTTCTGTCACAAAAAATTTTCGTGATGACTTAATATGAAAAACTTATGAAATGCAACGTAAACATCGTTTCTTGCGATCGGGCTGCCAATGGGAAGAAAACGTTTTGGGTTAAATTTTGGTACTGCTGATGAAAATTTTGAATTGGCCACTCGAGAATTACTTCTGCGTGAAGCCGTTTGCGAATTACCAAAGTGAAAGGATCTATGAAGCTTTTTACGAGAATATCCTAAAAATTAGCAGTCTATTCGAAACAAAAAAAAATGCCTGGGGCAATGGTATGAGCTTCAGATGGAGCCCAAATCTTCAATGGTCTCCATTGATGCATGATTTAAGGGGAAGAACCAAGTTTATCTGTCGATGCGCTGTGAAAAAAAACATCGCCCTAGCCACTCAAAACGGGGACAACAGCTGACAACTCCAGCGTAACTTAAAAGTGATGTAAAATGGATTTGAGTTCTTTTTACGAATAACTCTAGCCCCTTGTGAGTCCAGGCACCAATCCAATGAGCTAGACCTATCTAGAAGAAAAATATCTTTTTATTTCATCTAAGTGCATGCGTGGGCTGGTACGCATTTTTTCCATTTCTTGGACGTAGACCAAAGACGACACAGTGTGCCCTTCTGGTCACTGACTCATGAAGCCTTAAGTACTACAGTGAAAGCAAAACAAGAAAAAAAAATTCCACTTCGAAATTCCACTTCAACACCTATGTAAACATCTGTTTAACTTCCGTAGTATTTTTTCAACAGGAATATTATATCTTATCATTTCTTAACTGCGGTGTTACTGGTGCTTAAAATAGAACTTAGTTCACGTGAAAAGTGAAAAACGTAAAGGTTATTGCGTAATGAGAGGTCGATACCATCATCAAAGCCTGAATTCCAACCACGAAATTCTGTACTTGACTGTCGTCTATAATACATAGAATGAGCTACTGAAGCATGGCTGTTGGAACGATTGTGATAGCATATATGATTGAAAATCTTCATATGAACACAATTTATTTGCATTTTCATATGATATTACACAAGACGACTTTCCATATACCTCAACTGGGTGTATGTATTTTTTTAAAGAAATGTAGACTTATTAAGTAGGAGTTGCTTTCGAGTACCCTCGATGTCAGCCCTCACAGCATTTGGCACGGGACAATGGTTCTTACAAGTCTGTCCAAGTACACATGATCAAACATGGTGCATGAAAGTTTCACGACATGAGAATGTCACTTATACAAGACGTGTCAAAAGACGGTGCACTATCAGTCTGCGCTGTGCAAACATACACACCCACTCTAACCAATTAGCTGCCTAGCAGTGATGACGTATCTGGACTACCCATGCTCTAGTAATTACTACTCCTATGCATAGTAAAATTCGGAACCCTTCTCTGAAATTAGACGATCCTATTCACAATGAGAATTTCAAAATTGTTGATCATCCCAAAACTTGGGCTTACTAATACTAGAATCCATTAAACTCTTTCATAACAGTACAAATTTAAACGACCATTCAAATTCTGTTGATTTGATTATTTTTAGGTATGACCCTTATTCATATTCATTTAATTCATTTCTATGTTGTGCATCTACCTTACAAACTTTCAGACTTATGTCCATTTTGAAACATCAACTGGTCTTTTGACTGGTCTGACGAAATTTTTAACTAAAATCGAAAGCTTGCAAAGAAACTAAAATGTTTTTTTTTTGTTTGTGGGCTGTTCTTATCTTTCTTAGTAAATGAAAAATATATTCACACTAACACTTCACAGCTTTATGAACAGTATTCGACAATACAAATACCTTTGGGTTGGCGCTACCATAACTTCGCAACTGAAGCTAATAAGTTTTCGCCAATTTATTCTCTTATTCAGAAAGCAGTAAGGGAAAGTAAAAGTCGGCCGAGCCTCAGCAGCAAGAGCCAAAATCTCGAGAAAACCAAGACCATCGCCAGGCTCTCGCCGCGCGGCTAAAGACAGCGCCGTAAATGCTACAGAAACTGCCTCTTCGGATGCGGCTCGCAAAGTTCGGTCGGTTCTGTTTAACTCAAGTTAATTTCAGGCAGACTGTTGACTCGAGGCAAAGTTGTCGTGGATCATAAAATTTTCCAGCTCGCCGAAGTTTTCCAGAGAGGCTGGCAAAGTACAAGTGACTTAGCTGGAAAGAAATGCAGAGATACCGTCGGATTTAAAGAGTGGATTGTATTCAAACTAGCAGATGAGCCGCGTCAAAAATAGCGGCACAAATGATGTTGATTTCTAAAGATGCCCTCTTATTTACGGTAACTCTGTCTTGAAATAATATCAAAAAGAATAAGAACAGTGAGCAGATACATTTTTTTTTTTCAAACTTTTAATCATCTTTTTATCACATCAAATCCTAAGCAAAGATGGTGAAGTTTGTTATCATAAAACATGAGCAAGGAAACGAGGTTGTATTGCTTGATAAGACCGATTACTTAACAAAAATGAAAAGCATAATTGCTGACACTACAAAATTCTCCGGAATCGATAAAGACTGGTTTGAGATCGTCATCCGTCATAAAGATAAACCTTACCTTAATGGTATTTCCATAGGAAAAAAAATCTGCAGGGGTTAAATCACGAGACAGTGGAGGCCATGAAACGTCATCAAAACGTGAAATTAAATGACCAGGAAAGACAGCGCTTACAATTGGCAAGGTTTCTCTTGACGGACGCGGTGTAGTCCCATGTTGTTGGAACCACAAATTCTGCAAGTTCAAATCTTGAGTTGCGGCAATAAATATTCCTGCATTATTTGTCCGCAGCTGTCTCCTTTCACCGTCACGGTCGCACCCTCAACATCCTCGAAGAAGTATTCCGATGGTTTTTACACTCGTTGTGCCACACCAGACGGCAACTTTCTGTGCATGAAGCTGTTGCTCATGGATTATCCTAGGGTTTTCATCACACCAGAATCACACCAGGCGGTGGGGTAAATGGCCATCTCGTCGGTGATATCTGCGTGGCGATAAACTTACCCTGGATATGAATGGAGGAAAATTCTGAACATGCATATTCAATATTGAAAAAAATTTACACACGAGTGCACAATTTTATTGCATTAGGTGCTAGAATTACTTACTTCCAAGCGCACACCAGTAGAAGCTCATCATGTCAAGGGTTGTTACATACTTTAATTGCTAAATAACAGATTTATTGGCTATGTTGTTAAATCTTTTCGTAGTTATTGTTGCAAAATTAGGTTTTAACGCCAAAACGACGCTTTTATTAGAGGTATACTGCATCATTATTAAAAAGGAAAATATTTATACACCTGGAGTGCATAAATTAATAAATGCGATCAGTTCTCTCAGTGTACTAGAGTCAAATTAAAGCATGCGCTATAATGGCCACTAAAAACAATAATTTAAGGAACAAGCATGGATAAAAGTATGACTGTGAAGTATGACTACGTTGGCTGTGAGAACACACAGATGCTGCTAGAAAGTGTTGGGTAATCCGTCTCTAGACTTCTGAGTACCTGATGCACACTCACTTATATGTACCATGTGTTTTCCCATCCATTGAGCTTTACTTTTATCGCCGTTATTTTAGTGCTCCCATAATCTAATGCCTCACTGAATATGGTTTTATTTTGCAAGTACCTAACATTTATCAGGAATTAGCACAAATTATGAGATTCTCTATTGTATATTTCCCCTTACATATGATCATATCTAAATTGAGCACATCTGAATACATCGAATGTATCATTTTAGTAGTTAAGTCGAACGATTTATCTTCCTTAAAGTTTAGCCTGCCAAAAAGAGATCAGTTTGTAATACACGAGCGGCGCCATCGTCGCAGCACAAACTCAAAAATTCTGAAAGTCGCGTAAAAATACAGGAAAGCATTTTGCATGCAAGATAAGATCTCATACAGGAAGCCCAGGGGAAGAGAGCTTGAAGAGTGGCGGTGGTGGAGGAACTGGATATATTTTGCGTCCACAGGCGACTTTAGTCGCAGTATCTTAGGAGCCTCTTCCGGACAAACTAACGATGGCGCTGTCTTTCACAGACTTTTAGCGTCACTGTAATGCAATTTTTATGCAAGGTTAACTTCATGCAGAATTTATTGGTCAGCGCCTGCAGAATTTCATTGGGTATTGGTTTTTAGTTTCCGTACATGACTGTGCAAGCGAATGTTTTAGATTTCTGGTTTATTTTTGCGCTCTTTATCATTTAAATTATTGCCGTTGGTAAAATTTCCATTTGAATAGCCTGCACAGCCCCGCATAACTTCACAGCATACGCGATGCACTCCTGCGTGGGCTGGGGGCAGCTCAGGTAAAATTAACTCGGTAGAACTTCGAGTTGTGAGGAAATTGAACAGGAAGCACCGAAGTTTTCCGGGGTGTTTTTATGTTGTGGGCAAAAGGAATATTTTTTCAATATTAAATATAAGACTTTCTGTTTAATTTAGTTATTAACAAATTATACCTTCATAATGATCTTTGAATACGTTCGATAGTTTGTCATGTTACAATCGCATGAAGATCACTAAGCAAATTCCCGGTTTGGTCGAGGTTTCAACGACCTGTCCAACCGTGACCAAGCAATTAATTGAATGATGAGCGTTGAATTCCACCGCTGCCTTCAGCCCATCCTTCAGCACCGTTGAGAAGTACCAGCTAATTCTTTAAAGCTATACGCAAGCTACGAAGGAAATATCCTTGAAGGAGTTTCCTATTTCTCTGGAGTTTGAATTGAAAAAAAGAAAATTTCCAAGGAGTATTTGTATTTTTTACTGTGAAGAAACTTTTCTGAAGAGTTTCTAAGTTTTTTTTTAACAATAAACCGACTAATGCAAAATTAATTTTATAAATTTGATGGATGAAATAGTCATGTTTCCTGTACAACAATCCTACGATCTTGGCTGGAAGGTAGTTCGAGTCGTGATAATTTTTTTGACATGATGAAAAGGACTCACGCACTATATCAAATCTATTGCCGAAGTAGAATTGTAAGAAAACAAAACCGACGAAACTTGCCAGCTATATGAGCACATGTGTTGATATTGCGGTGCCGAAAGTAGTTGAGTGAGAATACTTGAATATTGTGGATGTCATAATCAAGGCTGGGACTCCATGAATCGAAAGTCAAGCACGGCTATAAATAATATAATTCTCAGAAGTGTAGAATACAGAGAGAATGAAAACTGTTGGTTAGACGGGTGCTACCGCAAGACAGTATCACACTGCTCTGTAGTGTACATATTCTAATATAATACTGACGGCGAGCAAACCGTTCATCTGGCGGACGAGTCCAAGTCGTTGCTCGAGGATCAGTTACTTTAATAGAGTCGATCTCTGAGTTATTACTTTTGGCAAATATTGAATGGAGCGAGGAAGAATATTTTGGTTTAACTGTGCGTGGAACACAACGTTCGAATTTAAACGATGACCGAGAGAACAAAATTCAACAAAATGAAATTAATCCTAATGTATTACCATGCTTGATAATTTGCATTATTTGACACAATTCCATCATTCTCGTTATAAATTCATTCAACCAAAAACTGTCTGAAAAATACACTATGAGGAAAATTACTTTCATTGATTACCTAAGTATCATTGCATCGCACCACATTCCGTGTTGGCAGCCTTGTCACTTTTGTCTTAGATTAAGAGGGCGGCGAATTAAAGGAAAATTTATTTAAAGGTAGTCGAGCATCCGTTTTCACACAACACAAGGCAAGATTGACAACTGCCCTGGGGTTCGCAAAATTACTTTGAGCTTTGCCGAACTTGGATTTAAGTTACTGCCCAATGGTCTGCGGCCCAGCGTGTCTGCTACTCACAATGACGAATAATTCTGCTCAGTCTCAAGAACGAAAATAATATGGAAACATGACGTTGTAGGATCAAATTTTCTTATTCTGTTTAAGACTGGAATTTTTAGCTTCAATTAAGATCTTTCCGTTGAATGTAAAGCTCCTCGGTGGAAACATTTTAACTCTGTTGATGAGCTGCTACCATAACAGCTTTTATTCTTAAGGAGCAAATGTCCTCTTTGAAAACAGGGATTTTGTGCCAAAATAAGTTTTGATATTTGCTGATCTTAGCCATGGAGTCTCTCCAGAAGTCCAGTCGAATAAAAATACGGAAACATCGGCAAACTTGCTACGCCAAACGCTTTTTCCGCTGGAGATCACCGTTTGATCTGCCCATGAAATTGCTCGGGATTTTTCGAAGCCCTTCTCCAAAGAATTCGAGCACCCGACAAATTCAGCAGAAAGATTCTGCAGAGCGCGTCGAAGCGACTTCTTGCGTCAAATAACTTGTAGTCTTGGATTATCCTGTTTATCCTTCTGCACCAGCTGCTCCCCTCGCTCTAATAATTACCCTTACACAGCGTAAGCTCAGTTTGGGGGATCTGTTTTTCGGTTTTCACTTCACTATATTTGTAGGTAGAAACTCTGTTCATTCAAGATTTGAAGATTGGAAACTCAAATGATTTTGCAGTTGCTGAAGTTAAATGATTTTTGCAGAACATGAGAATTCTTCGACCACTACGCATTTCTCCCGCCTGCCCCGGCGTGAGTTTTTGGATGTTGGGTCAGGGACTTCGAAATATTTAAAACATTTTGAAACAAGGACTGCCGGCTCTGGAACGTATGCTTAAAAAATTTCTCCCATATTGCGCCAAATACATCGTGTTAAAAAATTGCATGAAACATTAAAATAACTTAGGCAACATCACTGACTAGCATATAGATTCATTTGTGAGTAGCCAGGCTCATTATGAGGATAGGGATTACGCGGTGATTTCTGGGAACAAATTCCCATAGTTTACTGTCATTAAATAAACAAAGAGACTACTCCGAAGATGAGGGATATAAGGCAAGCATCCAGGTATTCCAAGATGAGGGATATAAGGCAAGCATCCAGGAATTCCAAGATGAGGGATATAAGGCAAGCATCCAGGCATTCCAAGATGAGGGATATAAGGCAAGCATCCAGGAATTCCAAGATGAGGGATATAAGGTAAGCATCCAGGTATTCCAAGTTACTGAGGAATCTCAGGGCTACAGTGTGGCTTCTGGCTGGCCAAACCAGAAAACACTACTGGAGAGCTCGCTAGGGAAGGCGCACTCCCACTACCAGTCTAGATTGATCGCCCAAAAAAGGAACTTTCCTAAAATTAAAGGTTTTACCTCGTAGTCATGCGCTGTTATACTTGCCCTGACAGTATGGTCTAGTGAATATTATGGTGCAATTAAAATTACCTTCTCAGATGTTCCTTCCCGAATTTATCAAGCAAATTATCTTCGTCTCTTGTCACATAATGGAAATGACTGAAATTTTAGGTCGAGCAACAACGTAGGCCACGAGTTAGGAATCTCTTCTCAATTTTTTATTACGAACTTAGAAGCAACCGAAGATGGCCGGGCAGCTTTTACTCAATTAGTGTGCGTTACTTTGGACCCTGAAGACCATAGCTTTTGTCGGAACGCTTCGAGCTGCCATCCCACGCTGGCAGCCTCGCAGTAAGTCAGTTACACGAACAAACTGAATAATGGTCAAAGGTTCCCGCAGCAAACATCGTGATGCTTCCATACCGTCGCTGAGCGCTGCCTAGTGCTTCATAAAAGAATAAAAACATTCTTTCCGAACTAGGATGACATCCTGACTGCGTTGACGTTTTTGCCAGGACATGTTGCCAATGTAATTCAATTTTATTTTATTATAAATGTTAGAACGCGTTTATGCTCTTGTAAGCACATGCAATTTTAAATTTTAAATTGCCATGAAAATATACTTGAGGACTCGTTTTCATTTATGGTATTAACCATTTCAAGTAGTTATTTTTTGTTAGAATACTGCAGGCTTAAAAAGATGCTTAGATTATCCACGTATCTTTTTCTCACAAAATTGAAAAAACTTTAAATTAAATCTGTTAAAGCTAATGCTGATAGGGTCATGAGAACGCCATTCAAAGCAATGCTTGAAATACATCACCATCTCAAACGTTAGGTATGATTTTTTCAAGCATCGACTTATTTTAAGGGCATAATTCGAGCTCGCGTGTATCTAATTGACGAAAAACTTGACCGTTTCTTCAAACTTCGCCGAGAAATCAGTAACATTATCCAGTGAGCATAGACACTGCAACTCTAGCCCTAGAGATTGACCTATATATGTGTGCGAATTGAATTTGTTCGCACCGAGAATGTACCACGAAATAAGTGATTCACTATATGAAGTGATCTTACACCTGGAAACATGAAACTTGAACGAACAATGGAGCTTTCATCATTTCAGTGTTGAAACTGACGTTACATGAGAACTCGCATTTCGCAGAAGTCAACTGGCTCGAGACCCTCACAATGGCGTGTTCCAACATTGATCCGGCGGTGTGGCAGAGGTGTGACTTCGCCTCGTTCCATGAACTTTAACTATCGCTTTATTGGCTCTCATGACAGACCGGAGAAGCCGTATTTCTTCTCAGGGTTTGGCCCTAATGCGCCAGACCTCAAATGCAGGAACAATCGGCCGCCGTGCTGACAGTTTTCACGCGTCCGTCCCTTGAAGTTAGTCCGCACTTCAGGTTATTATCGCTACTGCAAATTTCATTCAATGAAAGACTAAATGAACAAAGCTCTGGAAGGTTATTGATTCGTTGACTGAGGAAGTTCATCGTATTTTGGCATGGAAAACTGAAGTAAAAATTTACTTCCCAAGCTGCTCTCAAATATTTTTCAAGAATAACATTTAATCAATTTCTCTAAATTTGATACATGTTGTACTCGGCGGTCTACTGAGCACCATTCGGTACTTACGCTTTTAACTTTTACCAACCAAAATTTTACGCGCTAAGGCTGCCTTAGCTGTGTACGGAAAACTAGCTGTAGCCTGGAGCCTATTTAAATTTTTTCGTTTTTGAAATGCAATAAGGCTACATTCAGTTTTACAAAGAGAATTTGCTGCAGCCTTATGTACATATGCAACAAGGGTGCATTTAGTTTTGTAGAAAAGCTAGCAGCATCCTTATGGAGCTGGGTTTGAAATCGTGTAGACAGTGAAGGGTTAAGGACAAAAATTGAGAGCGGCTTCCAGATTCTATTCAGTAAGTTGTCTCGATCTGTTATATGTGTAAAGGTATCAACGTTATTCAAGTTTCGCTATGGTTTAGGCTCGTTATCCACCAACAAACAGATGCCTCACTTATCACTAAGGAATAACTCTTCAACGTTGGAGTAAGCCGTTTCAAAATTAAATACATACCCTGAGTCGAATGCACAAATTGTAACGAAGGTAAAACCAGAAAAATTAAATTGAAATGGTCTGTATTCAGATGACACCAACGCACATAGCTATGCAATTGCATGCACGTGCATTCTTTGAGCATGAAATTAAATTTGCTAGCACCAACAAGGAGTGAAAATTGTAACGCCATACTGAAAAGTTACCTGTGAAATTTTTTCCACCTTTACACCTTGCTCCACTTCTCACGTCAAGCGTAAATTTAACTTTTTCGTTATTGTAACACTTGAACATTACTTTCCGGGGCTTAAATTCACCTTTCAATATCGTAATTAATTTGCCGTTTAAATTTAGCTTCTGTTACACTTTACCCATTCATATTTTCCGGTCCATTCGAACATTCATCGTAACACGCAGATATGCATCAAACAAAGAGATATGTTAGTTTGCTGGGAGAAATTAATTTTGACCTTAGAGGAACAAATGAATGCATGAAGGAAGACACGTGGAGTGGTCTCCACGCGTTCGAGTGCTGGCTATGGACAGCAGCACGTCGCTCTGGTGCGGACCTGCGGCCGGCCCCGTCACCACAGCCGGGAGCGCGTTGCCCCGCCTTACATCCGCCCAGCTTTGCGTGGGGTCCTCATGCGTGCTAGGATTATAATCACGACAGTAATCACGACCGCAAGGCATGATAATCACAGTTTATGTAGGATAATAACAAGGTGCGATAATCACGAGATACGATAATCACGAGATGCGATAATCACGAGATACGATAATCACGAGGTACAGTAATCACGAGGTACGATAATCACGAAGTACAATAATCACGAGATACGATAATCACAAGGTACAATAATCACGAGGTACGATAATCACGAGGTACAATAATCACGAGGTACGATAATCACAAGGTACGATGATTACAAGGTTCGACAATCACTAAGTACAATAATGACTACGATGACAATGAGAACGAATGATTAGTTCAAGGTATGGTGGCCGCTACGGAAGTGGTTACGTCGCCCAGCAGCGGTTGCATGCGTAGCACCGCCGCGAAGGTGGGAGCGCGAAGGTGGGCAGCACGTGTGGCCGAGACAGGGCAAAGCACGTGGTGGACAGCGCGAAGGTGGGCAGCCCGTGTGACCGAGGTAGGGCAAAACAATTGATGCAGGTCAGTATTCGCAGAATATCAACACATTGTAGTTTCCGGTAAGTGAGTATGCTGACTTCGTAGAAGTATGAGTGTAAGTATTAGGGACGTCCAACAGCTTCAGGGAATATGTTTTAGCAGCAGTAAGAAACAATTTCAAAGTTTATGTCTAAACCGTGATAACCTTATGCAACTTTCTCAGTTAATATCTAGTTAATTAGGAAAGAGATTGGTTTTATTCATTCAATTATAAAAGCCATCACCAGCGAAGAAGTCAGGTGCTTGTATTTGCGAAGAAATATATAATGTATGCAGATGATACCATCAGTAAAGCTGGTTGAATGAGTCAAATTACGTTTTACTTTTCATCGAAGAAATATGTTACTCAAAATACGAATTAATATTTGAATTACCTCGTTTCTTCGTAACATACCTCCTAATAAGTATCATTAAAAATACCTCAAAGTATTTCAAGGACAAATAATTACTACATTAGTGTTGTTTATCATTAGTTGTATAAGAGTGGTAAAAAACATCTTTTACCTTTTCCAGTCGCCTGGGAAACGTTTGTGTCACATATATGTTGCCAAAAAGTTTTCTAGATGTACTTACCTCACGAAACTCATTGATATAAATTATACCTGATACGTATACGTACTCGCAATGATCTCCACACAATCATTTTGTCTTTAACAAAATCATTTATTTACGTCTACTAAGATAAAACGAAATATATATTTTTTAGATGTTCGAATCAGCTACTCGAATGCTTTCTTACAAGTCTTACATCCTGAGTCACGTAGTTAAACTTAGTTTCAAGTTGAACTTTATATAAAGTTTTTGTTCCTTAATTGAGTGAGACAAAAAATTCGAAATAAAATTCTGAAAAACTATTAATCGAAACTCGAAATGGCGAATTATAAACTACACCAAAGAACATTGGCCCATAGTACCTGATAATTTCAAATTGCACCATAGTGAAATTCAATTCCTGAGACGGCAGCACGCAGGCTGGAGCCCCGCGCACTGGGGCCGGGCTGCTGATGACGAGCAGCGCGCGAGTTTGAGTGATGTCTGGAAATTAATGGAGGGGGAGATACCAGCAAGATAAGCCTCCGAGGGAAATGAGCTTCTCGATTTGTGCTTCAAAACGCGCCCGAGTGCTTCCACGCACATGCCACATGCGGCCGCCGTATCTCGGAATCAGACGATGCAAACATTGATACCAAACGGAAAAGGGAAATGGAACTGCTCCCGAATGTCGCAATTTTTAGAAACGTTCGCTGATTCAACAAATACTCGATAGAATACAGCAGCGGCTTGTAGCTAACATCAGTGGGGGAGGGGCAGCAGGAGATTATTATTTATTGGTTCAATAATGCGTGAACTGCACCAAACACATAAAAAATTATACACAACGTATTGAAATTAGAAGAAATATCACGAACCGTAACTGCAACTCATTGGGAATATCATCAATGTTTACGATTCTTAAACGTGGCAGTGAAACAAGACTTTGAAGCGTTCTTTTTTACCTTATTTTCAGTTTGTTCTTTAATTTTGTTTTGAAAAATAATATCTTGCATTGTCAATATTATATCAGTTCCTAACAGGAAACCCGAGAAAAATAATACATATATTTTGATAAAAGTCAACAACGGCTAAGCTCTATTCAGAGTTGAAGCTCCAAAAATATGTACCTCATGCTAGTATCTGTTTCTGGCTGAGGTATCTAGAAATCAGACGGTGAACAGCCTCTTATAACACTAACTTCTACATCGAGACGACTGAAATTTTTTTTTGTTAAAGTTAACTGACTACATTTATAGAGCTTACTTTTGGGGGATTCAAAGAGGTGTTTTCTGAAGGATTTGAATTGTCTACAAGGCTTCAGAACCTATAAAAGCTATGAATTATGTGGAATTGTATGGAATACAATAGGATGAAGATCCTATTCTACATTGTCGCATTGAATAACAAGGCGCTTCGTTTTTGAGCTCGACACTCGCCCTTTCAAAAAGTATATTACCGCACCGTACGCGACAGAGGTCCTCCCTGATGGCCCTACTGCTCCCTCTTTAGACCTGTGCTCATGCGCACCTGTGCTCATGCGCACCTGTGCTCATGCGCACCTGTGCTCATGCACACCTGTGCTCATGCACACCTGTGCTCAAGCACACAACAACCCAACATGGAGTCGTTTTGATGTGAAATCGAGCTATTCTATACAATTAATTAGTGCTTTAAAGAAGCAGCAGCTAAAATTCAGCACATAGAATTTAATTTAGAGTCGAATACCTGTATTCATGAAGGATACTGCACAAACATGTTAGACGAATGCCGCATGTGGGAGCTATAACAACGCTGCTCACCGCATGTACGTACGGAGACCTAAATGATCGCTCCAAAATTTAGGCGAAAAAAGTGTCCGACAACCAAAACGTAGGGAAAAAGTAGACAAAGAACGTGGTTTGACAATATGCATGGAAAAGCAATTAAAAACAAGTGCATCACAATAAATGCTATCGATAAAGCCGAGTGGAAACAAAGGAAGCTGCTGTACCAACGTATGAGCAGACCCTAGCGTGAAGGAAATCAGTCACGAAGAATTAACTTTGCTGCAACTCTGTCAACATGTCGAGCAGTCAAAGTTAATTTCGAGTTAAAGTCAGTTTAAAGTTTTTCACTTAATTGAGTGGGGCTAAAACATCGATATAAATTCGTGAGATCTCTTTATCAAAACTTCAAACCACTTCAACACGTGGATGAGCATTTAATGCACAAAGAACAATTTAGAAATCGGAATCACGGCCTTCAGGGGGCATAGGGTAAACCAATAACAGTAGGTTAGGTTAGGTTAGCTAGGTTTGTCTCTTACGCTATGGGGACTGGCGTCCCCTGATGGACGATTTAAGCTTACCTGAGCTCTAACTAGGCCTTTGGGATTTCCATCCTTCGTGCCTACGATGCTTGTTTTCCTTTCTATGCTTTATCCGCTTATGTTTCTTAATTTTTTCTTCCTCATCATTCTTAACTTGCTATTTCTATGCGCAGGGGATCATGCATGGGAGCACACCTGTGCATAGACTCCACGTTTGCTAAAGTCCATACTAAAGGGTTCCTTATTTTTGCTCTCTTGAGGTCGCATTCACTGGGGCTAGGGAGCTTTAAACTAACTAACTAATAATAATAATACTATCAATAGTAATAATCGGGATCCCATATTCAAGAATTAACTAAAATTCTATACCATTAAGGAGAAAACGAACAAGTTACTTGATTGATTGTCTTCATCATTTGGAAACGAAGTAACAAAATAGCCCAAGATTTCCCGCTGTACTAAGAAGCGGAATCACAAATGATAAACGCTAGAAATAACCTCCTTAGCCCAGGAACTATTGCTCCTAGAACCCAATGAGCGACGCCGATAGTGGCGGACGCAACGAAGCGTGTCGCTGATAAGATGTCCGACAGGAGAAAAATTTGGGAACAGAAAAGGAGGAGAAAGTCATTGTAATGTACCGTGTTTGAACTTTATCCACTTATTGATAGAAAAACCAGTAAATAGGGTTTTCGGTGAATATACTCATAAACTCAGTTCGTTTTATATGAAAGTATTACTTTAGCATTAACTTTTTTTTAAACAGGTTTATTTCAACTGCAAAGTTGCGTAGAAAGTAAATAGTGACTTCTAGAGAGTTTGAAGTACAATTTTTCAGTCTAAAAAGATGTTGAACTGCAAAGGAAATATGTAATGAATTAACCTGACAATCTATTTTCATCATATGTTGATGGCACTTACCGGAAAAAACCTCAGCCATTTTTCTTACCCAAAGCAACTGTTAAACTTTTCTTCCTATGTTTTTCTTATCATAAGGCCGGTTCATTTATGACGAGATTCCTTGGCAACAGATGACATTTTTGTGGGGCGGAATATTCCCCTTGAAATCTCCTTTTTGGGGCGGAAATATTCCTCAAATCTTGTCCCACGGTTTTATGTAAAGCCTTCTGGCCCAAGATTCTGGTGGCAGTAAAAAAATCGTAAACCTGAGTAGGGAACAGAGGGGGGCCACTTAAACGAAGTGTGGCGTGTGTAAACGCGTAGAGTTTGCTCCGTTTTTGCACTTTGTGCTCCGAGAGGCCCAGAGGGGGCGAGCTTACTGCCAAGAGCTCGGAGAAAGGTAGGGAAATTTATGAGAATGCTCACTTTTTTGAGACTGAAAGAGCCCTTTTTTATCGTTCACATAGTTAATAAAATGCCAGATTGCTGAAACTCCTTGCCGAAATGTTTGCGTACCTGGAGGACAAGTGTACAAGTTCTCGTTTCTCGTTGACATGGAGAGCCGAATTATGTAATAAAATTCAAAAAGAAATATTTCCCATCTAGCTTGCAAGATTGCTGCTATCTTAGTAGGCAAATGTCGACTTATAGGGCAATAAAACACGTGCTGGAGTTGGAAATTCTTACGCGACCACCAACTACAACGACTTTAATGCTGTTTTAAGTGGGACAAAATAATGAAAAATAAATGCAGATGCAGTAGGCAAGAATAAATGATTAGCAGTTGAGATTGATATGAAAGATGTTTTAAAGATTACTTTTGAACAGATAATGCGATATTTTCTTATATTAGCCAAGTTTTATTGATTTAAAGTACCCATGACACAATAATTGAGGCGTATAAAACAAGTAGGAAAATATTTCCATTATAATTACGACTGCAGACAAACTTCAAATGCGACGCCTGCATACAAAGCATCCCACTTCGTTCCTGAGGAGCACTGCGATCTACAACATGTTGCTCGCTCTGAGCAAGCAAGTAGAGAGTCTTGAGGACGAATACGTTCTGCTTGTACCGAAGGTATTTCTTGAGGCAGCGTTATTGCACTTCAAAGCGACGATAGAGTCCGGCGTAAAGCACAGCAATCGAGACATGGTGCCGTGTAAAGTCCCATTGCAAGCGCCATATTTCCTGAATAATGTGCTGCGCCCAAACCTTATTGGTTCTGATAAGCAGCGCCAAAGCGTGGCTCACTGGTCGCTGATGTGAGGGTGCCGGCGGCACGAGCCGTGTTCGCCCTGTGCCAGAGCTCGGACATAATTGGTCGTGCTTGAATACAATGCTCGAGCTGGCGTGTGAATGTTCTTGTGCACTTATGGATAGAAATGCACGTGGAAAATGATATTTGCCTTAAACTCTTTAAATGTGGGCCAGAATTGCATTTGTAAGCATTGTAGAAAAGTGGGTGTATAAACGTCTTTTTCGTCTGTGAGTACTAAACTCGGGCAAAATGGCGAAATAAAGCGAGAAACACATCTTGTAGGCGGGGTAGACTAAGGTAGCCTCACGAAATGCTGCAAAATTGATGCTGTATTTACCCTCCAGTTGAACGGCTCATTCGTAGATCCGGGCACATGCACTGCAGTATATATTATATAAGTGTTTATTTTAATGTGTTATTTTGTTCGCTGAAGTTTGTGTTTGCTGTCGTGCTTGCTATGGCATTATTAGCAATGCGCACTGCGTGTTCACCGAAGGTAAGCCCATTTCGGGTGACTAACGTGTGCAGCTTTAGATGATTGTTACACATAGCTATCTTATATTTTACGTACTTAAGCGACTGTGTGTTCGTAATACTTATCAGCTCTCATCAAGAAATATGGTATTTACGTAATTTTCTAACATATTTACGTGGAAAACTTACGTTCATCGAATTTTTCCATAATCCTATACTTTGCAATGACTCGTTGAGTTCATTGAACGATTTGGTTTCACGTTGGACTTTTGAAATCCTGTTGCAGGAAAACTGACGCCAGATGTTGATCTCGCTTAAGCTTTCCAGCAACAAGTACGCGTTGGGCGTCAGGAAACTACCAAGCGACCTGTTATTTGATCTCCTGCCACAGCGTTCCATCATTCATCTTGCAAGGGAATTGCGCAGGTATGTTATAGCCTTTTGTCGTTCACTTATTTCTATTCGCGATTCAAGTCCACAAACACCAATGATCAGTTGAGCTGCGTGCAGTCCTATAGTCCCAATGTCGGTCGCACCCATCAATATTGCGACGAGAATTCGGTTCCTCTGTGTGCCAGTCACTTAGCCCTGCACGATCAGTTAGTGTCTGAAGACAGCATCGGCAGACTCCCAAGTATGGGTATCGAATGTTAACTAACTATCCTTTCACAATTCTGGAGTCAGGTCTTCCGCACTGTCTTCAGACATTGTCTGATTGTGTAAAGGACCCTTTAGCACTGCACGATCGCGGCTAGCCTTGCTGAAGTTTAATGAATTAGATACGCTCAATAAATTAGACCAGTCTCATGCATAGATTGAGCGAGCCTTCAACCTCAACTTGCAACTTCAACATTGGGAGTGCAAAAAAATGTGCTCAAATTATACTTGAATGAAGAAAAACCATTTCACTTTGTGAATTTCAGTTTGTGTGCTTATTTAGATTTTTTTATTTACAAAGTCACAAGTTGAAGATTTCAGATTTTAGACGAGTGCATTTCTAAAGATAAAAGTTTGTTCTCATTTTAGTTCAAATTTTGATTCGTAATTATTTCAATATTTCCATTATTACGTTCATTGATTGTTTGCCGCTCATACAGTTGAAATGTAAATATTTTGTCTGAGGCGTAGAAGCTCACTCTTGCCAATTACCTTACTAGGTAGATTTCTTAAGACGTTAAGTGTACAGCATATATAGAAATTACCATTTATTTCGTTAAAAAAAGTGGTCAGTTGACTGAGCAACTTCTACGTTATGAAAAGGAATTTCTGAAATATTTTCGTATTGCTTCACTATCAAAAGAAGATTTACAGGTTCGAACGTATTATTTATCGTTTCACTCCCTCAGCATAATATTCTTCATTTCAAGCTCGAAATGATATTCGCTCAAGCCTCCCTTGCTCTCATTTAAGGTGTGTGTTGGCACAAAATTATCCGTGAGATAACACGGGCATTCCATTTGTTGTCCATTGAGCGCCCAGCTCAGAATGCCTTTATTTGGCACCCATTAGTAATGTAGAGGCGAAGTCCATGGTGCAATGTTAGCCAAGTCGGAGTTGCGGAGCTGGAGCCGCGCTCCAACTCGCTCCTAACGAGCTTTGAATCGTTCGGCCCGAATTAGCGGTGCGAGATTTGCTTACTGCGTCTGTCCTGCATAAGGAAGCGGCCTGAGCTGTGCCCTACAGCCAGCGCTCGGAACGGTCGACTCGCCGGCCTGCCTTCGTAGCAGCAGGTCGGTTTCCAAACTGGGCAGATTGTGAATGGTTTAAACAAACGACGTAACATTTCTTGCAGTTTCGCATGCTCTGAGTGATTCGTAGTTCTAAGGAAAACAAATTCAGAAGTTTGAGAATTTTTAACTACAGTTGTATCTGAGTGTTTCAAAATTCCAATGAGATACGGTTTCATTTATGTAATTGAATCGCATTTCAAGGTCTGGTAAGCGCTGTGATGTTATTTTCCTGCAGAATAAGGCATCGTGCATAGAACAATAGTTCGAATGCAAGTATAATTTGAATTATTTCACTAGTTTCAATGGTATCGGTGTTCCTGCACTGCACTGATATTTCATGGGTACGACGACGATGACGTTGAGGTCCCCAAACAAATGGTTGTCATGGCTCATTTATCTCATGAACGAAAGTATGGTTGTACAATAAACTGCTGCAACGGCTTCCAGCCAGACACCGCACTCAATTCTGTGACACAGAATTGAGGAACATTGAATCTTAGGTTGAGGAACATCTCGTTAGCGACCGAGAATTGGGGGCAGGGTAATCATGTTAGTCAGAATATCTGACTAGGGTTATTCCGGCGAGCTAGTATCTTGTCTGGTTCAGGCTGACTAGTATCTAGTTATGTTCCGGCTGACTAGTATTTAGTTATCGTCCGGCTTACTGGTATCTGATTCCCAATTGTGTTCGGTCTGACGAAAGTTTCGACGACCATAATTATCTTTGAGAAAAAATTGAACAGAAAAATATAATAATGCTTGTACCTGCCGTGGATGCAGGAGTTGTAGCGTGACTGAATTTACAGACGAGATTAATAATTTTGAGCAGGAATACTTGATTCTGAATGTTGCAGTCTCGTTATAGTCGCCATATTTTTGAAGTAAAACATATACTACACAACAGATTCAATAAATTTTTGGAAAATGTAGCTCTTATAATTTTTTTGAGAGAAGTGGGACGCGTGGTTCATAAATATTAGCTCACGCGATAGTGAGGGCCGTTGCTGTAGAATTTTGAGCGATATTAATATTACTCTCACGATGCAAGCGTTGTGACTTCATCCGACTGGTCGGAAAGTCAAGGTTAAGATGATTATCAACTAGTTAATCAGTTAAGACTAGTTAAGACAGGATCTACTCCACTAGCGAATCATTTCGAGCAACGTGGTTGATGGACTGTAGAATATTGATAATTTATGTCACACATCATATATCTATATAAGACTAACCTATGATCATCTTTCTTGCTTGTTTATTTGTAATTGTACACACTTTTCACTAATAACATAGGGCAGAAATTCAACATCTCGCTGTAATGAGGACTTTTCCATCGTATCATGGTTACGGATCAAGAGGACTATAGAGGATTGAGTATTTTTTATTGCTTTGGATATTTGTTAGAAAATAAAAAAGGATTATTTATTAGACGCCCAAACGGGAATTCAAAATAGTGACCCAACGGTTTACGAGTGGTCCAGTTTTCTAACAAAACTATGCGCTGAGCGTAAAGAGATATTCTTTCACATTAATCCAGTCATAAAATGAGCTGCAAATTAAAGTGAAGTCATTTCGTGGACAGCAAAAGTTCTGGTGTCAGCCGTTCACATGTTACAACGGACCTCGACTTCTCTTTCCCGACGACTGTACATAATTAATACGTGGTCTACCTGAGGTGAAAGAGAACCTCTAATCGCAATATCATCTACCACCACAATTATGGTCAAGCTCGAGAGCCACCCGAGAACATTAGATTAACTTCGAGAACGTTATCAATTTTTGAGCTGATATTTGTCTTATTAACTGTGTTCAAAACGTCTTCAATTTGCGTAATGACATACGTGGTATTATTTATCATCGAGAAAGTCATTAATTTACATGACAAATATACACGGTATGAATTATGTTTCAGAACATTCATTTATTTACACAACTAATCAAAGCAGCATTAATTTCGTTCGAAAGCCCAGTATCAATTTATGCAACCGAAGAACGCTGTACTAATTATATCCTAAAAAAACACCGTCCAATTACCTAACTGATATACACCTGTTAATCATGTATATACTTATTAATTATGTCCATAAACTTCACATTAATTCACATAACTGACATACGCATAATAAATTGTGTTCGACAACCTCACAATAATCTATTTAACTGCTGCTTGCAGCATAATTTTTTTCAAGAACCTCACAGTAATTTGCGTAACAGCCTTTCGCAGTATTAATTGCGTTGAAAAATGTAGTCATCTACGAAGCCACTATTTGGAGTATTAATTAATTATGCTTGAGAACGTCACATTCATTTGCACAATCTCTATTAGTGCTGTTAATTAAATTCTCCAGGACAATAATTATTAAACTACAAGTTAATGGGCGAACTTCCCGCCAGTTTATCCATTGCAAAGTTTGAACTCTAAATCAGCGGAACAAACCTCGTGAGTTCCGCGCTAATGAAAGTATGGCTGGTGGCAGCCAAGTCCTCGCTTGGTCTATCAATAAGTTCCAGGATATAGAAACTTGATGCACCGTGAAATGAGCCTTTACTGAGTCGCCTCTACAGCCGCAGCCTCTAGCCGTTCATTAAATTTGAGCACGCATCGTGAGATTGGTATTGCTCCTCAGTCGGCAAGAGGTAAAAGTGAGACCTGAACGTGCTGTCTAATCTTATTTGAGCGTCACATGCAGCTACAGCCTGGGCGAGAAATGCCAGGTTTTGATGGAGTCATGATTGACTTGACTTAATAAACAACTGCGAGGAACAAGGCTGGCAGGACTGTCACTTTGAAGTAGAGTATTCGTTAGCTTTAGTTCGCTAATCTCTTCCATCAAAGGAGAAAGAACAGAGTTGTTGAAGGTCACGTAAAAAATACTTTGGAAACATTCTAAACACAATTGTGCTTTCAAAATGGATATTCATGAGTGGAATCCAAGCTACAGTTTGCTATCAACTGAAATAAAAGCAGCCAGTTATCACCTGCTAAATTAAATAAAAATGGAGCTCAAGTCTATTCGGCGAAGTGGTGTCGCCTGTCACCGGAAATAAAAATCAAAAGTCTGCCAGAAAATCCTGTTTCTAATTCTTTCACCGCGGAAATTCCTAGGCGATTTTACTGATTCCGGCGTCCGCTCGCCCACGAAACGGAAGCTCCGATAATATTCGAAATTCTACGGGCATCTGAAAAATCCATTTCGAGCGGCATTCCTCTCACTTTTATTCAGGATTTCGTTTTCAATATCAGCAGGCAGAGCGGGCGAGTGGCGAGCAGTTCCAGGGCGGGCGAGCTCTGCCCGATGACTTCTTTAACGAATTGTTGACTGCGACTTTGGCAGCGCATGTGCACCTGCTCGGCAGCGCGGTGCATTCTCGGCCGACGTCCTGCGACTTTCCCTCACAAAAATAAGGAATTGTGGGAACAAAGCCTTGGTTTTGTTTCAGGTCTTCAGTCGCCCGGATATGTTCTCTTCTGAATTTGGCCTAAAATGACAAAACAAGATCTTTGCTTAAAATGATGATGCAAAACCCCAATTAAATGTCATCTCACAACTTCCTTAAATAGTACTTCGAAAATTTCCGTAAATGATGAAAGGAAATTTTCCTCGAATAACACCAAATAACTATGCGTGAATGACTCTACGAAAATAACTTAAATGACGCTACGGAACTTCCCTTTAATGGCGCTTCGGAATTTTCAATAAATGACACCACCATGCCTCCCTGAAATCACACTAGAAAAATTCTTCTAAATAACACTGCATTATGCACTGCGTCGCTCGAGATAATGTGTAGGATTCCCGTCAATGAAATTTGTGATACTTACATTTCTGTGCAACATAAGATAGTGAATGCGACTAACATTCATGGTTAAAAATAGAGCTCTACGAGTGTTACTACCCTCATAGAACTAGTATAACTTGGTCATCATATTCAGACAAAACGCTTACGAGTGCAGCTGTTTCCCAGCAGCCTGCTGCTGAATTCTGCGTGCGTCAATTTCTGCGATGCAGTCAAATTTACTCTGACAATTCTTCACTGCGTCCTAAGGGACATTAGGGGATTATCAGTACCTATAGTATATATTTCGTTATGGGTGACATCAGGGTATTATTAGTCAGAGTTTCGTTATCAATGACATCAGGGAGATATCAAGTACCAGCTTCGTTATGGGTGTTATGAGGGGAACATTAGTAAGAGCTTCTTCATCAGTAAAATTAAGATTATATTAGCTAGAGTTCCCTTATCAGTGAAACTAGAGAACTCGTCATTGTCTGACGCTTTCGGATCATTTGGCTACTGACAATGTTGCGATGAATAGCCCAGGAAATATCAGAAGTTGGAAAATGTTTTTCTGTCCTCCACTCTACTTTCCTGAGCGTTGAAATGTGTCTCCGGAATTTATCTTATCACATATGTAGATATTTATGCTCATTTAACAAGACAGTCACACTTTTCAAAACAGTCACACTTGTCAATACAGTCACACTTGTCAACATAGTCACACTTGTCAATACAGTCACACTTGTCAATACAGTCACACTTGTCAATACAGTCACACTTGTCAATACAGTCACACTTGTCAATACAGTCACACTTGTCAATACAGTCACACTTGTCAATACAGTCACACTTGTCAATACAGTCACACTTGTCAATACAGTCACACTTGTCAATACAGTCACACTTGTCAATACAGTCACACTTGTCAATACAGTCACACTTGTCAATACAGTCACACTTGTCAATACAGTCACACTTGTCAATACAGTCACACTTGTCAATACAGTCACACTTGTCAATACAGTCACACTTGTCAATACAGTCACACTTGTCAATACAGTCACACTTGTCAATACAGTCACACTTGTCAATACAGTCACACTTGTCAATACAGTCACACTTGTCAATACAGTCACACTTGTCAATACAGTCACACTTGTCAATACAGTCACACTTGTCAATACAGTCACACTTGTCAATACAGTCACACTTGTCAATACAGTCACACTTGTCAATACAGTCACACTTGTCAATACAGTCACACTTGTCAATACAGTCACACTTGTCAATACAGTCACACTTGTCAATACAGTTATACTTGTCAATACAATCAGAGCAGCCAATACCGCCACAGGAGCCAATACAGTCAGAGTAACCAATACATTCACAGTAGCCAATACATTCACAGTAACCGATACAGTCACAGCAGCCAATAGAGTCAGCCAATAGAGCAGCCAATAGAGTCCCAGCAGCCAATAGAGTCACAGCAGCCAATAGAGTCACAGCAGTCAATAGAGTCACAGCAGCCAATAGAGTCACAGCAGTCAATAGAGTCACAGCAGCCAATAGAGTCCCAGCAGCCAATAGAGTCCCAGCAGTCAATAGAGTCCCAGCAGCCAATAGAGTCACAGTTATCAACAGTCAGTTTTACAGTTCAGAACACGGAGCACGATTGCGCGTTACATCGTGAGGGCCTGAGAGACTCCAACAAAGGTCGAGGAAGACTCCGGTCCGCACTTTGGCTATTCCTGGAATCAGTTCAGGAATCAGCGCTAGGAATCAATCCCGCGGAGATCTCATCTTTGATAGCAAAAGTTGGTGACAAGCGACGGTGGAGACAACCGGCCCTGCTTGCACGAGTCAAGTAAGTACTGGGGACTTGGTCCAGGAATGAGGAGGGTAAGGTCCTGGAATATGACGGGACCCATGATAGTACGAGTGACGTAACGACAGTGCGAGGGAAGGCAAGAATAGAAGGGCTGAAAAGCAGAGGATGCAGTCATTTTCGTTACACATTTTTGGATTTTCAGCCTCAGTGTACGCACTGCTGTCGCTGGTCAAATGTAGTTTCGTCAATGAGGTTGGAAATGGAAAAAAATCATTCAAAACTCTGACGGAGTGAGAAAATTTGTTAATTGTAGGAGTTGTGGTCAAAACTATCACTAAATTGTGAGGATCGCACGTAAAACTACTAGTTAACTGTGGGAGTTTCGATCAAACTTGTCAGTTAACTGCTTGGGCTGTAACCAGGAGTTGTAACCAAACCATCGGTGAACTGTGGGTATACTTGACCAAACTGCCCGATAATTGTACCAGGCGTGATCAAAAATATCATGTACTGTAAATATGAGAGTTGGGGTCAAAACTGTCAGTTAACTGAGGAAGGGGTAGTCTGAGGGCACGCTGTGGGAGGTGCAGTGTGAGGTCAAGCTGTGCTGCAGGATGGAAACATTCTAACAAAATATTGATTGGAGCCCATATTAATACGCTGCTTCAGGGAAACTTGCATTTCTCTACCTGTTGGGAAATAGAAAAAATTCTCGATCAATATTCTCCAAGTCACAACTGCAGCAAATGGGACCCGTGCAGCATACGCACCCAGCGTATCGGCTATAGTACAAAAATCACTGATCATCATCCACATGAGGTTACGTTTTTCACCATGCTTTTGCTCGTTTCTAACTCAATGAGTGGATAAATTATTACTCTCCTTGTCTGTATCTGATAAACTTGAAAACTTTCACCGCGTGAGAAAAATGAGAGCGTGCAACTTGATGTAAAATTGACCGAGAATAGTTTACTAACGTTGCACAGCGCCAGCAGACAACCTCGTGTGTTGAGCTCCACAGCTGAGCGGCCGAGGGATGAGGGTCTGGGAAACCTCTCAGCAGGAGGCAACCTCTCAGGTTCTGAGAAGTTTCCCAGGAACCTTTCGGTGACGCTGTCATCAAGATATTCTAATTCAGTTCAGCAGGTTTTCTAGAATGCAAAACTAGATGGACCGCTGGAGACGTGCAAATACCTCAGAACCAGTTCTGAGAACATCAGAATTCTATCGTAATTGTGACATAGTTCCCGATCATGAGGTGATGAAGATAAACAATGCAGGGTGCTCTTGCCTTAAATTTTCATAAGACGTACATCAGCACTCCTTCATTGTAAAACGCACATTTCCCACAACTCTCGTCTGCTGCTTCATTCCTCAGGCTCGCCCCCAAAAGTTGCTCGCTGCGTCACGTCGAGTGTTAGACATTGTCTCGCGACCCTCTGCGTACTTTTTTCCGAACGACTCGTTTTTAATTTCAGCTTTTACTCCGGAGTCTTTCACACCTTATCGCGTTCCTTCAATATTCTCGCCGGCTGCTGCTCCTGAAAAACCGATAGCGACATCAGTTTCGAGGCCTTTGTTTCGTATCCTCTCGGCCCGTTGAGAATTTCGGACGCGTTTGTTAAAGACTTTCTCCCTGAGCGTCAGTCAAAACTGCGTCGAGTTCTCTATTTCTGAAGGCTTTTGTGACGTTATGCGGCTTCCGTAAAAGAAATGAAATTGCTTCGGCGCTTTCCGCAAGTCAGTCAGCTCACTAATTTCTACGGCAATGGTTTCTCATATGCAAGAAAGTTACACCTGAAAGTCATATTTTATGGTAGATTATCAAAAGAATGTAGGACTCCTTCAGTTCACTTGCATTCAGGGAGCAGATCCAGAATTCGGAAGCAGATGTTGAAGTGAAGCCTAAAGTGAAGTTTCCTGCGAGGCTTCCTTTCATTCAAGTGAAGGAGAACAGAGCCTTCAGACAGGCAATGCTACCATGATGTAAACTGCGGCAATCCGCAAAAATTGTTGCTCCTATATAACTTTGTTCTCCGATCAAAAATGTGTCATTTGTAAAATTACGTCATTCGTGGTGATTGGTACGTATAAGGAAGCTCAAAATTGAGGATGAATTAATTATGAGCTCACTATTCAAATGGTAGCGAAGACAATACATATAAAAGCATTTTATTATCACGTCGCATTATAAAACTGGTCGTTTCTGTCACGACTGAAGCCATTATTAATAGGTGAAAAATACATGAAACAAAATCGGTGCAATTTGAAATATAGTCGCTAAAAATCGTTAAGCAAGTATACATGAATACACAAAAAATGTATGTGACAATTTTGAGGGGAATGGACGATTGAACATGTTCAATTTTGGTTTGAGAAACGTACAGGGATTCTAATAAATTCAGGCAAATGACATTGAAAGTTAAACCAAAACTTAAAATGTAAAAATCTGAAATTGCTGTTTTAACAATTTTAAGTTGTTACCCAGTGCCATGCCCAATGCCACTAATTTGAATACGGTAGAATCCTTGCTTATTTCACAATTTAAAAAATATATAACCGTCCTTTTCCCTCAATGTTACGTTGTAAAATTTTTGTTCGATTTCCTTGCATACATGTGAACGATTGTAGCAATTTCATTTTATATTGTAATGATTTTGTTTCGTGCCTATTTTCCAGCAGTTGATGATGGCTTCAGCTGTTCCGAAACGTTCAGTTTTATGAAATGACCGTGAAATAATAAAAATGTTTCTTAGAAGTGTCGTCGCGCGCTGTCATTCGAAAAGTATGTATATTTAGGGGACTCCAACCAAACCTAATAAAACTTTCTTTTTATGAGCTGTCAGTTATATTAGATGATGAATTAGTACGAAGGTTATCAGTTTGCATGAATTATATGTAGTCCCACTGCCTGATTCAATAACCTGCAATGGAAGGAAAAATAATTTCATTACTGCTGAATTTATGAAATCAAATATTATTTTATTAGTCCGAATTTTCAATACCTTCAACGACAGAACGTATATAACAAGAGTATGAGTTTATATCTAGCATTGCAGCCCAAAAAGTAACACTGGAACGCAGAGGCAAACACTTTTCATCGTCGTCAATCAGTTGAGTGTTAATACGTCGGTGGAGTGGTTGCGCTCGGGTTGTGATTAAATAACAATACATGATGTCGACAAAAAAGTTAATGGTGACTAAAGCTCGGTAGCATAATTACTTTAAGAAAAAGGCGATTAACATTGGAGCAGAAAGAGTGCTAATTGTTGAAACAATTTGGTTTTAAAAGCAAGTGAATGTTTTGTTCCAGTCCCGAGTGAGACGATCTTTTGGAACGGGAATTTAAATTTAATATTGGGGATCATTCATTCACGTTTCCAAGTAATTGAAAAGTAAAATTTCATTTGAAAGTACCTTCAAGTGAACGTATGGTACGAGCAAGGACTACCATATGTTATTTAGTTGTCTTTGGGTTAGGGCTTTAAGTGATAGACGGACAACTGAAACTTATAAATTTGACTGAAACTAGAGCAAACCTTAAAGCCCCAGATGCACTATTATAAAATATTTAAGCGTAGGAAACAGTTTTTTACCTCGCATAGAAAATTTGGTTGTGCTTATTGATAATCTGGAAATGAAGACCTGTGCTACGGGTTGTCGTACCATGACTCCCAGAATAACGGCTTCTGATTGGTGGGGAGCGATGTCGAGCCTCTTGACGTACGAACCAGTGAGAACCCTTTATCGCTCATGAACTTCAAGGGAGGATATATCGAACGCACGCGTCCGAATGTTGAGTGACCTATTATTTGCTGTGAACAGATAAAAAACCCACAAGAAACCACGAAAATATTGCCTCTAACTCTCCTCGTTCTCTCACCACGACAAAGGGAAGGTTCTACGGCTGTCGTGTTGCGTTTTTTTTGTTCTGAATGACTCCATAAACTGCTGGCCTGAAGGTGAGCGTAATTCTTGATTGTTTGTGTCACTCTTGGAGCTACACGTTTATGTGTAGCTCTTTAGCTTGAATTTTGTGAAATTTATTCCATGACACTGAATGGACGGCAACTTCTGAGCACTAAACAGGTGAGTGCAAGGTTGTAATTTACAGTATCACGAATTGTTGAACATCAGAATATAATCTACAGTGAGGTGATTATGAGAATAGTGTCTTTATTGAGGTGAAGGTCAAAATATTACCTACAATGAGGTGATTAACAGAATATTATTTAGAGTGATGTGATCAACAGAATAATATATACAGTGAGGCAATTCGTAGTAAGTTATCGCGGGAAAGACGATTAGTTAACAGTAGCACGAGTAATGCTCGCTGTGCCTCAATGGTTCGATTACCGGTGGTACGATGATGAGTGCAGATACCTGAAATGAGACAATAAGCTGTGAGAAAATCATGATGCCTAAATTGTTCTAAAATAAGCAACCCGATATCACAGTCTTTTAAGTACGGGATCTGTAGCAGAAAATTACTTTCGATGATCTCATTTTAACCCAAGATAACTTTTTCCATTAAGTAATTTTTCTCTGTATTTTTTGCATGAATAGAAAACGATGTGTCAGAGGCCAAAAACAATTGCCTCAGACACCTCGATCACATGTGTCAAATGCCTCCTGCACTGTGGGCGCACTGACGACCAGACGCATCTTGTTGCTCGAGCACGAGCTCGGATGGCGGCACCAGCGTTCACAGTGGGATTCTGGGGGAAAAATAGGGGTTAAGTTGTGCTTGGGGGTTCATGTAGTCACTAATGGTAACTTTGTGTCTTGTATTATGGGAAGTTTTTGGCTGGCTACTCGTGTACCTGATTCCTTCAATCTAAGTGTTTGAGGTTTCTCTTCCTATTGAGACTCTTAGCTGTAAGACTGTCTGTCCAAGACGAAAAGGGCTATAAACATATATTGACACGGAATTATATGGGTTTGTTTGCCAGGAGCTATGCACAGCACTTTAATGTAAGAATAGGAATATCGTATCCCACGTGATTGTTACTGCTCATCGAGCTAGATGAACTGTAACTACTGATGTAATGCCCTCGATCGTGAATTATTGTGTACAGACGTAAGTAATCTTAGGTAATTTATCGAAATGTGAAGCTACATTTTATTTCCTCGTAGGACATGAGTGCAGGTGAGAAAAGTAAGAAACGTACATGCAAGGTAAAATGAGCCTGGGGAGAGCAAGCATGCCACTATCCCACTGTGTGTATCATAATAGCCCAGTGCTGCTTGCGTAATCCGTCCGTCTCTCTGTCACTCTCATAACGATTTAGGTAGGAGAAAATTCCCGAGTCCGTATTCTGAATGAGCGAGACTGTCTGAGAAGGCAGTCCGTAGCAGTGATACTGAAAATGACATATTTCATGTCAGAGTTAGCGCAAATAAAAGGGATCTTAAAAATTTAACATCATTTGTCCCGCCATTTGCGGCGGAGCGTGTCTACTAGTATATACGCGTAGATAAGGCAGAGATATCTTATTTACGACTGCGAAGTGCAGCTTTCTGTTAGCGAGTCAAAAGTTGGACAAGCAATCACTTTCGACGGAATCACTTTGGTGTGCAGATTTACGTATGCTAGGAAGAGTGTCAACGTCACGGAGGCATGGATTGGTAGAAAGAAAGTAAAAGAATTGAGGGAACTTCAAATACTCATGGTGTTCTCTATGGCTTGATAATAGGGCACTTAAGGCTAGCTGGATACAGAAAAAAAACCGCGGAAACTGTGATGGTTAACGAATGAAGAGAAAACCTACTTCTCAAGGGGGCTACAGACATATATGTATTCGACTGCATCTTCTGGTACTACATTATGACTTCGAGTATCTGTGACTCACAGTTCGAAATTAAAATTTTGTTGAAAATAATGTGTATTATATGGTGATAAACAAAGTTATAGTTTTTTTCTGTGCCTAAGCCTTTTTGAGTGAACGCATACGTGAGAAGGCAGTAAAGTCGTCTGACAATAGCACGCTTTTATTAAAATAACTGCCTGACGAGAAGTCAACTCACCATTCTAATTCTATCAGCACTTTTCGAATTCAATCGGCAAGAAACAGATTACTTTTTCGTGCATGTTATTCCGGCACGAGAATTCTGAAACTCGAGTCGGGTTTCATAATTTCATTGGGTTGGAGCAGACAACGTGTCGTGTAGTGAGAGCGCAAATAGGCGGCCAATATGGGGCCAATATTTCAGGGCTAACTCTCGTAATTAGGACGAGTGTCGGGGGACGGTATTCTGTTTACCGCCCCACGCCATATTGATCGGCGCCGCTCAGCGCCAGTCTCGGGCGAAACCGATGCAATTTTTAACCCTCAGCTGCACCTCGTACAGGGTGAGTCAAAAAATATGTGCACTTTTCAACTGACGGTATTTGGTGTCGGAATTGCCTATGTTTTTATGCTTTCAAATGCTATTAGTAGTTGATGTACCCACGTGAGAATGATAATTCAAAAGTGATTCTTGTACCACAGAATCTATATCTATCTATCTAGTCTAGTATAACACTAAAACTCAGGTCGTCTTGCTTGTTTGCTTGCTTGCTTGCTGGAAACCGTGCACACGTTTGTCTGTCGGATCTGAGATATTCGAAATTTATACTCTTCGTTTAATCCTGTATTGTGCATACCGACTTAACTGCATAGGATATATTTCTGGATACGGTTTGATTTTGATAAATTTTATATGACCCAACGGGTCACGGCTGGTCCAGTATTATCTAAAAATTATTTTGCGTAATCAAGAAGAACGCACTTCATTAAAGCAGGCGACTGCATGCCCCTGCGCACAATTGAAAACAAGTTTTTGCCCTCGGGTCCACGTCGGTTCACAGGAGAAAGTAATCTCTGTTGCATATTCAGAAAAAGTTTTTGAAATTTTTCGCATTATTCTGAAAATGAGAAAGATTTCTCTGCCTCGTGAATTCGATGTCTCACCGTTGCTAAACCTGAACTAACAGTAAAATTCGTCAAGCCCAACTAAACATTGCATATTTTACTCTCTTTTTAAAATGATAACCCTTATGAATATGGTAATAGGTTGCCATGATACCAAATAGAGTGAACTAAAAAGGGCTCCTTATGTTCGATTGACCCTTTATTATATCTGATACAAAAATAATCAAGCTTTTCCGTCACATTTACATGACAATTGAAGTTGTTCACCATTAAAAATGCTGGTGGAGTGAAGGGTTTTCATCCCCCTCTAGACGTGGGTCAGCGTACCACAAAATCCTCAATGAAATGTAAAAATATGAAGAAATGTCCAGCTCCCGAACCTATTTCACCGACTCGACAAGATGACCGTGAGCATTGATTGCGCCTCGTGAGGGCGTTGTGGACTTCTACTCTGTTGGTTGAGCGCAGAGAGCTCAATATTTCCGTGGAGTACTCTCAGAAGCCTCTGCTTTATTTTGGAGTGATTCACGGGGTGTCTTCGTGGTGGGTTGCCAACAAGAGTATGCCCTCGATTACCAACGGTGCGATGATGTCAGTCATCTTAGGTCATTTTATGAACTAAACTTTATCTCTTGGTAAAAAAGAGTTCAGATGAGATCAGAAAGGAGTACTTCATAGATGAAACGAGCCTTTTGAAAGATGTGTGACCTTGTTTGCACATGGCTTCTGGAAGCGGCTGGTCGAATGTCATCGCATAAGAAACTTTTCATATTTTGAATTAGGGAATGACAATCAGAACTAAGAAAATGAAATAACGAACTAAGTGTGAGTATACACATTTTTTTCAGCAGGATCGAGCTGCCTCGGTTTTTACATGCTTTGCGAAATACCCTGACTGGTGGCTGACGAATCACGGATGTCACCGATGCTCATGCTAAATAAATTCTGAAATAACCTGGAATATTTGGATTGTTAAATTACGTTCATGTATTAATCCAGTACCAATGATTTGCTACACTCTAGGTGTTTTACTACACGTAATTGAGATGTGTACGAATAAATGCGAACATTGTTCATTTGCTGCAATTGCGTTTCTCTCAAAAACTCTCATTTTGCGTTTCTTTCAGAACACTTTCGAAACATTTGGTATTTGTATAATAAGCATTACTAAGAATGGCACAAGCCTAAGAAAAGAGAAAAGAATGCTATCACCCCTGAAAACAACCAATATATTAATCCACTTCAAAGGCGGGAGGAAGGCATCGAGATCATCAACACCCCTCCCCTCTCCCTCCCTCCCTCAAAAAAAGCCGTTACATCGAGGTGCTTCTGTAACGGTCGACAGGGACGCACTACAGCTCCGGAGGTTCAACGAACCACGGACTTATAAGGTTCGATCAAAATGACTCACTTCAACCCTAGCCTACCGGACTTCTCATACATTAATTCTTCTTAAATTAAGACATTTTCTTCGTTATTTTATAGGATTATGAGTTAGATAAAGCTTCTGTTTATCTTGTTGTATTTTGACTCCAAATTTCGTTACATTTTAGGGCTAGGATTTCGTTTACATAGATCCCGCTCAATACTGCTCAGTTTTGGTTAAAATGTTTTGGCATGACGCTTTCAGCGGGCAACCGGGCTTCCCATCGTCACTTGCGTGAGACATTCAAAGCCCAGACTGTGATGCGAAAGGTTGTCCTATCGCCAGCTGGTGGTGATTACTCTCTTATACCTGAGGGATGCGCACTCGGCAAGATGTGGCGCATTAACATAACATCACTTGACTCGCATGAGTCTGCATCCACGATTGAGGTGCGATGTTGTAGATCGCTTCGATCTACAACATTCGATCTTACCTGAGGATCAGAAGTATGAAATTAGCCCGAGTCCCTCGTAGCTCCGATCGTCCAGCGTGACACATAACCAGCACATCACCAACATCTCAACTCCACCAGTTACGTACCTTCCATTGAATCGTGGCACTAAATCAATTCTTTCAGCATCCCAATGTGTCTACATATCCATTATTTGCGTCTCTAATGCGTTGGCTCTAATGGTCAATTTCTTACGCGAGTAGTTTCATTATGTCAATATATTGCCTCGTTAGGATTTGTATTGCAATATATTCAGCTTAGCTAAGAATAAATTCAATTATTGTAAAGAAACTTAACCGTACGTTACGACCTTTGGTTATACTTAGTCGAGCATTAGGATGCTCATAATTCGTGTTCATGAAGATTCTAGACCATAATGAGATGATACATAGAAATGCATTCTCAAATTCAGCGCTGGCGCTTCCCGTTACCTTTGCCATCCTTCCAGATACGACGAATATAGTTGATGAAATAAATAAATATGGCTCTCCACTTTGATGGATGATTCATCAAGTCAGATGAATCTTCTTTCCACGAAATAAAATAGTTTCCTGAGAAATCAGGTGGTAGCAATTGACTAGACAAACCTCATTTGAATTATATAAACGAATTCGCTCGGAACAAAATACAAACTCAGATTGATAAAAAACCTTGGAGTAAGAAGAACCAGGAACACACGACGCACACGCGTCCCGACGAATCAATTCAACAATAATGCAAATGTCTGTGTAATTTTGGGTATAATGTATGTCCTAGTTTAACGTTCACTTTGATCATGCAAAGGAACATAAAAATGCGAATTACGTTTTTATTCTGTATTTTATCGATGGAATTCCATATTCTTTTATTCTACTACTGAGCACGGCAAGATATAATCAAATGACCAAAGAACTAGAACTTTTTATGCAGGCTTCGAGCAAGCATGTGATTTCCTTAATTCTTCAATACCCAAATGAGACTTCTGTTAACCGCTGATGCAAGTTGTACTACCTCAAACGGTTGAATTGATTTACAAGCGCTTTCAATTGCTTGCTACAGGACAAGTATTGCTTGTCATTAGTAAAAAGTCTCCTCTCGGCAATAGACCGTAAATAATCTAGACCACACCGATAAATTGCGTCCTTTGCATACATGGTTTAACAGCCATTTGGTCGTGTTCTTTTATTTGTGTACATGCTGATATATTATCTTGTTGAAATATAAAAAACCTTTTCATAATTAGCTGATAATTATCAAACCAAGGAAGAAAGGCGTCTCGTAAGAGCTTACAATACGAATTTGAACTCGGTTCCAATCCAATTGGTAATTGTAGGACTTAATTAACTCATCTCTTTGGATACCTGCCCATAACATGACTCCCCACCACCTTGGTGAAAAATGCACGCTGCTGCCGAGCGACCATTGAACACCCATTCGGCTTTCAACATGCCGAACAACCCACATGAACACCCATCAGGCCCATCGGGCGTTCATCATGGAAAATTATACCGCTGAAATTGACCTTCATGTAATTATGTATCCATTCTACCCTCTCGGTTCTGTTTGTTTGTCTCAATGAGGCCCTTTGATGGGACTCCTCGATTATCAAAGCCATTGGGGATCCTGCTCTTGGTGTTCTTATCAACTTGGCGCACCAGGCGCTGCAAAATATTCGTGCTCGTAGAATGACGAGTTTGGGAAGTTTCTAACTTCATTTTCCGAATATCCCTTGCAGATAACTTTCGCAAATGAGCTCTTTCTGGTGTCTTCCTGCAAAATTTACCAGAAAACACAAATGATTTGATAGTACGGTGATCACGATGAAGCGTTTTGGGAATTTCCAGCATTAACTTACCAGTTCCACGTCTGGAAGGAATTTTAGCATGATCTTCATTAGTAAGACCTGATTTCTTGTCTCTTTTTAGAATTTATAGTGATTTTACATCATTTTAACGGAGCTGTTGAAATGCTAAAATTTCACAAATTTTGAAGAACATGACAATTAAGAGCATAATTATATCACTGAACGTACAATATCGCTAGAATGAATAATTCTTGTATGATACAGGAATTAAAATGTAACACTGTACAAAACTTCAAAATCCCAAAGATTTTTGAATGTTTTATTTATTAAAGCATACTTGCATAATTCACGCAGAACGCACTACACTTGGAGCGCTAATGTAAGATGAACTGAGCACCAAATTCTTGCATAAAGCTTCAAAGAGGCTATCATTCAGGGGACGGGGGAGCGTCCAGGAGTGACTCACGAGCGTTGGCAGGCGTGTATACCGTGTGTTCCTTGTCCTCTGGGGTCTCTGGGACCTTTTTGAGGGCAGTATACAGCCACCATATTGGGCAGAGGGACGGGCACTGGGTGATGAGGGAAGGGCACTGGGTGATGAGGGAAGGGTACTGAGTGATGAGGGAAGGGCAGCAAGTTGAGAGTGCAGGACAGCAAGCAAAGAGTGCAGAAGTGACATAAGAAATGCAGGGCAGCGAACAACACAAGAAGTGCGGCGAACAACACGAGCAGGGCGGCGAACAGAACAAGCAGGGCGGCGAACAACACCAGCAGGCGGCGCACTAACACGGCATAACGAGCAGCATTCCAGTGGCCCCGCAGTCGGCGATGCCGAACAAAAGCGCCGCGCCGCTCCCGTTTGTTGCAATTTGTTGGCCCCGCACAGCGATCATCAGTCTTCGTACGTCTTGATAGGATTTTTCCTCAACTTCTTCTATCACTCAGCCCTGAAGGGTGGTTTGCATCGGAAGAAGCTGCCAGCTCACTTGCGTATTTTGCTCCCGTCCATCTGAATTTGAAGTTTCCAGTCGCTGATATTCGCGAGCGTTAGCGAAAATGTGTTAATGGGAGGTCCGTGGGCTGCTTTCCTGTGCACGCACCCTGCGGTAAAGTGTGTGAATAGATTTATTGAATTAGTGAAAGCCTGATGAGTTATACAATGAGAAAAACGATTTTTACCACAAACGAAAGATGAAGAAAAATATGTTATAAATACATTTCGTATATAACAATAGTTTTGTTCATACATTATTTTGCTTTCATTAAACCAACAAATGTGTAAGGTTCGTGTGCCGTACATTTGTGATGACTAACTTCGTCAAAGTAAACTCAAAATTTCATTGGAGGCTGCTTTCATTTTTTAAAGTCAGATGCTGAATCTTTCCGTAAATATTATTCCCAAGTCAAACGGGCCATTTTGTAATCAAACTTTCCGCCGCGTCTACTTTAGCGTACGCTCATCAGACAACTATTGTTTAAAATTTGTCAAATTAAAGCGAATTAGAACATTGAAAAACTCCCAGCGAGAAAACTGCGTAGGCCTGCATAGAATGAATAGAGCACTTAGTTCATGAATGTTTTATATCGAAGGAGATGAACTGATCACTCTCATCTACGGGCAGTGGAAGCAATAATTAGTTACGGTTTTTAGGGAAGACTTCGTTAGCGGAACCATCTTTCTCATTTCGTGTTTTAGGGCTTCTCGCCCTGCGCTCTCTCGTCCGGACTTACTAATTACGATGCCATTAACAACTCTAAAAAAATTTGTAGGGGAGCTCCAAAAGTCCCTCGTGTTCCGGCCCAGTTTTTGCAAAAACGCCCCGCAGGACCAAAATTTTTATCACCATTGTGAGTATTAATTTTAAAAAAAGATACTCGGTCACAGTCTGGCCTTGAAATTACTCTCATATTCTTCGGGAGAAAAAGCAGCGCTTGAAACTTTTGTGAAGCTTGCTTCCGTACTCGGTGTCGCTCATTAGCTCACAGGAAACAACTTCGAAGTAAATTAATTAATTTAAAAATTAAGATCGATTTCAAAATGTTGACACCAACAAAAACAGACGCCAGTTGTGAAACTAAACAGTTTTCAAAAAAAATTAGTTGTACAAATCTTCATCCATGGCCTACTGTACTAAGACGGCCTTGCATCTTGCGCTGACTTGAAGAAAAGAGAAGTCCACTATCTTCACAGGAAGCTACCAATT
>VOMN01041812.1:0-19860 GCA_014899125.1 Orchestia grillus
AAGATATCTCTCCCTTCTTCGCTGGAGAGAATACAGTTTCAGAAATTTCAGTTGGAGAAATTTCGGCACTTCTCACTTCCTTGAACCATTACCATCTTGGAAGCGATAGAAAGATTGCACGCCTCATCGTCAATGCGAACTGCAGCACAGTGAATTGAAAGAGGAAGGTTGGTGCGAAAACTCCTTAAACAGAACTCCTTCAATGGGGGCTCCATGACGTACTGGTAACGTATTCCACTCTCAACTGGAAAGTAAGGTTCGATTCCCGGCTGCGCCAACAGATTTCCCTGAACCACGGAGCGTTTCCCTCGGAAAAGAGAGCTTATTCCTCATATTCCTCACAGCACTCACGGGTCTGTAGCCATAACGCATTGGAAACCCAACATGTACCGTATGTTAACTGTGTTGGAACGAATAAAGTTTCTTTCTCCCTTTAAAGTTTCTTCCTTCATCACTACTCCTCTTTCAGAAGTATTTGCTCCTTCTTCACTATTCCTAAGTTTTTAATACTAAAGCTTTTTAAAGGTAACTTTTATCATCAAATTTTCAAAAAGTATGATAAGCAAACTCCTAATTAATGAAATAGCAGCAACGGAAAGACCTCTACTTCATCTGAACTGTCTCATCGGAACTAGAGGCCCGACTGCAGGAAATAATCCTAAAGATTCACACTCAGACTAGTTCGTAAAAGTACACTATACCAGCCGAAAATGTGTGCACATAGACATTTACAATTTAAAACTAAGTATAATTTTTTCTTATAATCAGTGAGATTGGGAGCTATTTTTGGAAAACCTTTTCTTCACAAAAAAGGATTATCATCACGTGCCGAGATAAGGGTGAAAATATTGTTAGTGCTAATTCAGATACTTGCATAGCCAAAACTTGTTCTTCTAATTAATCAAAGTTTCAGCGCATTTCTAAACTCATTTTAAAGTTTGCCGTCCGTGTTAAGACAAAATGAATAATTTCGTAAAATGAGGAATTCGTGCAAGTCATCAAATCAATCCTACAAATATCTTTATCTGGATTAGGTCCTGATATTTTATATGGTCTGGTCAATAAGTTTAACTCTGAAGAAAACTCTAGTTTACCGAAACATTCCCTGCATGTCCAGATCATGGCGTAAATCTGGCCAAATTTATAGTCCACATTGTAGTTCTCGTCGCTAGAAAAAATTTTAAGTCGAAAATTTGAAATCGAATGCGGCCACTTTGAATCCAGGTACTGCTTCGATTGGGCACAATGTGCTTTTTACGGCATATTATGAAATGAAGAATCAGTTTACACAGTTACCCTTACATGAAATCAAGAACATTTGCACAGTCCATGTTATGGTATCGGTAATTTTGTCATCACTTCAAGTCGGTTGTATTTCAAAAGACTTCAGTGAAAATTTGGTATTGAAGTCTTATTCTGTATTAGACCATATACATCAACAGCTCGATAGCTTGGAATGAAATTGCCTCGTGGTCCAGGATATTTTGATGCAGTTTGATGATAAAAAGTTAAATATGTGTAACCCAGAATTTTAGCTTGTTTTCCAAAGGCTGTGAAGTGACTACACTCGTTTCTGGACTCCTCTTAATTTACTCTTTGAGTTACTTTGATTCTCAGGATTCCAATACCAATTTAACTCTGAAACTCTGATAAGTGTTCTGGCAAATAATAATAGAGGTATCACTTTTAGTTTCAAAGCCAACTTCCTAAAGGTACGCTTTCATTAGTTATAAACACTATTGGACACTGTGTGGGAAAGGAATAAATTGGCTCTCCTATTGGGGAGCTCGCGGTGTTCATGTGGCGGAGTGTGAGGGATTAGCTCCCACACCACGCTGCCTCTCTACTCTCCATCCCACTCAGCAGCTCTTTCTCTCGCTGAGACCGGAATGCCAACAGCAAAATCTTGAAATTTTCCTGTTCTCTTGGAAGATTTTAACCTAATTTCTTCCCCGTTCACATCTTGCACCATTGATTTATGCATTTTCTAGATGCTATCAGACAAACCCGTTTAAAATCAGTCTGCTTTCTCATCACAATTGGGTGAAAATTTTAATTTCCTTTATAAGAGAATTTTTGCGTTATTTTTTGAGTGTTTGTTCCAGATGTTTCGTGATCGAAATTTTCCCTTGCAGTAAAAATGTATTACAAATTCCAAGATTTTAGCCATTAAGTAAGATTTGCTTGAAAGCGGCTTTCCTTGCACTCGCTTGTAATAAGGTTAGAAGTCTGAATTAAATCTTAAGCATGAAATATTGTATCCCCTCAGTGACATGTATTTTTTGATATATACGTGCACTATAACTGGTACCTCAAACTACTTTACTAAAATATCTTTAACGTAGATTTTTCAATTGGCTTTGATTAATTGTAATGATTGCATTCTACCAATTTTAAGTATGTAAGTACCCCTCAAATATTCCTAGAAGAAAGAGAGGTAGAGACAGCGTTAAACTAGCTAGTGGTAAAAATTTCCTTCAATATGTTAGTTGATTTCATTGCCATCAGAGCTGTAACTCAATCTTGATGAAAAAATTGTATACTCTTCATGCTCACGTGTTCCATCTCAAACAATGTGTTCTACTTTTCATATATATATATTGATTTTCTAAAAGTTATGCGTCATGCAGTTATGCAGTACTTTAAATGGAATCAATTTCTAGCATACTGTTTGCTTTTGACATGAGAATTATAAATTTTCAGAGACAAATAAAGAAAGACTACGAGAAACAGAGATCGATCCTTGACCCTTGAAGTACTACAGGGACACCAGACCTTACTCACAATTGTCCCTATGCTACAACACTCGCTATATTTCTAATTAACTCGACGGCTCTGGGACTCACGTCGGCTCCGGAATACCTGCTTTGTGACTGTTCTTGTTAGACGCACACAAGATCTGATCAAACTTGAACGACTATTTACGAGTCCAGGACTCAAATAGTCAAGATTCATTCGTTTAATTTCTCAGTCGTTTCAGCAGTTGAGTACTATACATCTGAAGAAAACACTTAATCGAAGCTATACTAAGATTTCTCCAAATAGCAATGCATTTTAGTCCATAAATTGCTCATATTTACCCAATTCCGACTTATGAATAAATGCACATTGCGCAGAATACATAGAAGCTCAGTATCCAACTCAGCCAGAAATGGGGGTCGATGAGATCGCCAACTCCACCATCCTCAACAGCCTGGAGTCGGGCATCAACCAGTTCGCTCTGGATCCTCTGGCGGCTATCAAATCCATAGACATTCAGTCTGTGGTCCTGGTGGGAGTTTCGATCCTCTTCATAATCTTCTTGGTAGATCTGATAGCTTACCTCTTCGCCCTCTACAAAGGAACAGAGGAAGAGTTCACTCCTTACAGCAGGAGCATCGCTGTCATGGCTGCCGACGCATGGGACAACCGCCAGCAAAATGAAATTTCCTACTACTACGACCCATACGTCAGATCTAGGTGAGCTAACCAAGTAAAAATAACGAATATTGTGTCATAATGCGAATATGTACCTTGTATAACCTCATTTACCTAAGTCTTGTAAGAATCAAGGTGAACTTTAAAGTTTGAAATTCCACTAACGCTGCTGGATACGATATATTTTACCTAGTTGTGGAATATGAGTAAAATAATTACGAATGACATAAATTCCGTAATTCTATAATTTACGAAGAAACTTCAGTTCCTGTGAAAGACTGGAATGACAGTCTAGATTTATTTTGATAAATCACATTTTTTCATTGTGTGAACCTGACGAATCTCTGCAGTGGTTGTAGCATTTAATGTCATTAATTAGAACTGTTCTTTTTCTTAGGTCACTGGAAGGCTTCACTCCGATCCTAGACTCCATCTCCAAGGCCGTCAAGGAATGGCAGTAATCTCTGAGCAAGACTTTAAAACTATCGTTGTATTCAATGGCTCTAAGTTTTTCATATAGTTTGGTAAATGTTGCTATCATAAACCTATTTTAACCAAGATAATTTATTTCAAACTTGCTGCGCTGAATAATTGTTACTTTTATCAAGTCGCTAGTCTCACGCGGCCACTTGCTCCTCTTTGATTCTCGTTTCTAATTTTAATCTTAAATAGGAGTTTTTTTTATCTTTTCCTAAGACGCATAAACTGTATTGAACGAAACAATCGTTCTGGATACTCCATGCATTAGCATTGGCGAGTTCATGGACCTTGGGCATTAACTTTAATTTCCTACCTCAGGCGCAGAAATTTTTTGCGAGATTCTCTATTAATGTTACGGTTTCAAAATATACGAGTATGTAGTTTCTGTTTCTCATTATCTTCGGACTGTGAGACTACTGATCTAAACCTATCACTATCACTGCAACGAGAATCGAACATTTACTAGATACATATAAAATATAGTTTCTACTGGCTTCTGTTTTACAACGTAAATCGTTATTATAAAGTATTTTTTGTTCTTCAGTCGTGTATTTGAAGAGCCTTAGATTATGCCACAAATATAATGTTAGTCATTTTAAATGGTGTCAAAACGCGTTAAATTATTTAAAAACAACCTTGAAATCTTGGATAGTTTTCTGGCTGCACTCGTACGAACAACGTATTTATGCAACTGGGGAGAATTTAAATATTTCATGTTTCATTCTCCGTACGTGTATTAACTTAGTTCTAAACATTAGCAACACGTCTATTGTGCATCATTTCTTCCGATCGATATATAGCAGTAAAATAGAACTTTCCATGATTTCGTAATAACTTCCTCGGCGAATTTCATTAATTGTAAGTTAAATCGAATTCCCAAGACACGTGAACTCTAGCAAATTCAAACCAGCGTGGAGACCCTGATTGATGCGTCTTGACGACAGCTTGTCACCTAACGGTACCGACGGCTTTCACAGTGTGACCTCTGAGGGATAAATTATGTTAACGTCACACCAGGAAATTAATGGTTAACATTATCAGAAGTACTTCATTGCGATCTTTCTTGTAGCTGTATCCAAAACTTTTCGAAAAATCACATTTTTCGAATGTATGACCATGAGAATTCAATTTGAAGAAAGATTCATCGAAATCCAGTGGCTTAGGAATTTTTACACATAATTTGTTTGCAACGCGAGAAACGGCTTTCATTTACCTTATAGACTTCAAAATTTAATTTAAGGGAATTGTCATTTTTTTCTTGAATATCATTAAACATTTTTCAAAATTGACGCCAAGAACAATTCATACCAGGTTTTACTCGCCATGTTCTCGTCTTCAGACGAAGAATCCAAGCGTTTAACACTACCTTACAGGTCTAGTAACCTGACCCCAGCTCAGTCTGCTTTGCTTGCATAAAGAAAATCTGCGGAGAAGATCTTCAAAAACGGAGAATTTCGTAGTAAAGAATTCATCATGTATAAAAAATATGACTGGAACTTTCAATCACTCTTTCAGCAATGACACGTTTATGCTCACGTTACGCTAACCGAGTCGGCTACGTCCGATCTCAGAACACCTTCGTACTTCACAGAAATTTCAAATGGGGGTAAGGAAATCTGGGCACCGTAGCTGCGCCTAAAAATTGACACCAAAATTGTGAGACAGTTGAGAACATGCAGATATCCAGCAAAATCTCCGTTGCAGCCGTGCAACTTCACCTACGGGTCCATGAAGTATGGGACATTAAATTGTAGAATGAATGGGACAGAGGGATTCACATGATTAAATCAATGGCGATTTTGAGTGAAGATGATTGAGAGAAATCGGCGTACATTGTGAAATTAACTTATCAAACATTAAAAATAGCTCAACGAATTAGAGATCCTTTTCAATCTTTCAAATATATTTTTTTAGCGCCCAATATTTCTCGTTTACGAAAGATTATAGATAAGATATGAATAAAATAGATAGACAAACACATTAAGTTCTTATATTTACTTTCGCCCCTGTTCATACACTTGGCTCTTTCCATGTTTAGAGCTGGCGCGACCGGCATTCGACCGACGCTTAGTGACTTTCCTCCCCTAGGGCACGGCCGGCCTTGGCCTACTGAGTGAGCCGACCCGGAGACCTGGAGGGCACAAGCCATGACCGGTTTTGCGGGTCGGGCGGAGGTTCTTGGAGGATTACGCAACTCATCTCACACAGGCACAAACATCGGTCTTTTGCGACTGCGATACGAGTGCTCTCTAGCAGGAGTCGGACTTGACCACTCACTAGGAATGCTGAAACTTGACTGTAACATATATTTGCTTAAAACATACGCTGAATGGAACTACTTTGGTAAAAAAGGAATTTTTTTTGTAAATTTACCGCTTCGTTAGTCTCGCATGCGTCTAACTTCTTCCGTAACTTCAAAAAATTGTGTTCTTGTAAAGAGTATGAAAACTAATGAAAAGCGATGAATTCTACGACTCCCCAAAATAAATTTTACAGTTTTTTAAGGAAATTTCGTGTAGAAAGTTACGGAAGAATAATAAGGAGTATTCAGCATCTAGGCTGCAGCCCAAGGCTGTAGTGCTACAAATTTGCTCTGAAGAACATCAGATCCGCGTACAGTTTCTCGGGCTTTTACAGCAGGGCCTTTCCCAGGGATGTTGATAATTGTCTCTTTTACAATTTTCAGCATAGATCGCAAAGTTTCAGTAAAGACGTACAATTTTACTCCTCGTTTGACAAGAACTACTGACTGTATATAAGCACGTTAATGAAGAAGATTTTTGTTTTCCAATTTAAGTCATCTCAAGATTTCAGTTTGTTTATCGGTCTTTATGAGCTCGATAAAACTGTTGGTAAACACGCCGATTTTAAGAAAAGATAGTCAACGCGTACGAGTTTCGACACTGTCTTACAAAACAGTTTCAAAATCCTGTTCCTTAACGATTATTTGCACTCTCATTACGTCAACCCGTTAAATTGTATATATGGAGCAGGACGAGGCGTATTTATTGAAAACATGATGCGTGTTCAAGCATTTTTTATTCCCTGGGTGAAAATTTTGTCTCAAACTCGGAAGAGCAAATCTGGAAAATTGCGTTCCGAATGCAGAGCGCGATATCCCTACACGTTTGTGATTTCCATGTCAGTTCTGAATATTCTATCACTTCATAACCGCCAAAATGAGGAAGAAAATTGATGCAACAATCTTCTGAAACTTTATGATTAGTTTACACTGTTTCATTTCACTGATAAGGTTTTAAAATTAGAGCAACAAGTAATAATTGGAAGGTGCAAACAAGTGAAGTATAATCATACATCTTGATTTTTTCAAATCATTTCATAGTTAACAATAATGCTTGGAAAATTGTTACATGTAATAAGGCAGAGACGCAAAAACTTTATAGGTCATACATTCGTCAGGCTTGTTGTTCAAGTATTAACTGTTTCGTTCGTATTCCTTGTACGAAACTTGCGACCTTAATTGGTAAATGAAGCATGTAGAAAAGTGCTAAATGCCCTATACGCACTCGAATTTTTTTTAGCACGCTTAGACGTAAATTACAAAAACAAGGATTGTCAACAGCGCAAAATTTAAGTTCACTAAGAGGTGGGCGCCACAGCCTCCCCCCCCTCCCCCCCCAAGGTGGCACACGTTAATATGCAGGGTTGTCCGATTGAAACAGGTTGTCCAAATGCTCCAAGCGATCTAAGTAGAAATGATCTAAAATAAAGTGAGTATTAAGTCTACCTAACCGCCTTGAATACGGAAAGATTTTCCCAAGATTTTTAGTACTACTTAAAAGTATATTTGAAGTTAGTCGACGTTCACTCTATCGCTAATGGAACTTTCCGTCATGGGTAAGTTTTCTAATTTCTTATTTATATTCTTTATTTGGTAAAATTCCTTTCAAATACTCGTATCTCTTCTCCTATCTGGTAAAATTTGCACGGCATTTTAGATTAAGTGATGGGACGCAGATGAATCCCAAAAGTCAACAGTCCATTCTGATGTGGCTATAGAGCTTATTATTCCACAGTTTTTTAGTTGCTTTGATAATAATTCAGCCTCCATTTTTGTTTTGAAAAAACGAAGCCTTCGTCAGGCCGACAATGAACTCTGCATGAGCGAGAAACACAAGTGTCTCGGTCCCCATCCCCATGATATCCTTACGTTGGAAAGTGTAGGTTGATTGAAAATTTGGTCGCTATAACATGTTCTTTCTTAATAATTTATCGTATCATATAAAAAAGTAACTGATATAGATTACCCAGAAAAATTCATTTATTCTTCTGAATCAGATAATGCTGAGAACAGCTTTTAATCTATGTATTAAATGAGACGTAAAAAGTATAAGCAAAGCTCGAAACTCATTCTGCTTAATTGAGGAGCCTCAATTTCAGTCCCTGAACACGAAGTCCTGCTTGCTCTGCTGCTTTTTTGCCCGCTGTTTGGACTGGGCCACCGCAGAGGAGGCGACGTTCTTCTTGGCTTCCGTCGGCGTGGCATCGTCCTCCCATTTCTGAACGGCGTCTGATATCGCGTCCAGGATCTCCGTGAAGGGCTCCAAGGATCTGGAATGTCATCAAATATGCTTATAAAGTCTCGGGAAAAACTGCTGCTACTCTGAGATTTATCGTACAGTATTTTATAAATGCAATACAGCTTAACATCGTTTTAAATGTCTTGAAATTATGTTGCAAATAAATACGTTAATTTTGTTCCTTGTGAACTTCGTAAACAAATTGTACAATAAGTTAAAAACACTTCATGAACGATTTAAATGAGGTAATATATCTCCGCAACACCCTGTAGAGACGCCGTTGCGAACACGAACACGATCTGTCTGTGAACTGTTGTAGGCCTAAGTATCTTGACATGCATCATGTGGAACGACCGAGATAAAAAATCTAAGTAGAAAATTTTCTAGTTTCATCGTCGTTCAGAGGGAAGACATCATAGAATAAAATCCATGCTCCCCTTCCGAGAGTAAAGAATTAGTGAACTGATAAGGGTTTTGATCAACAGAAGAGTTTAGAAGAACGCCTGGTATGTGAACATATTGCTAGTTTACCGAATCTGACGAATATCATCACATCAGCTTTTATGCTTCAAAATTGGGCTTGTGATATCAGTAGATGTAGGTATCAATTGGTCTCGGAGGCACAGACACTCAATTTGACGCAACTTCTCATAAAAAATCATTTCACTCTTAGTTCCTCGCTCAAGCTCAGAGCATTTTTTCAGAGTACGCAATGGAAAAGTGGTGAGCTTTTCAGTATCACGACATTTATTGAAACTAAACTTCCCTTCAGAGCTCATATATGATTATAATGGACTCCAAAATTTTAAAACCATAAATCAAATGCTTAACTGTAAAGAAAATTTCTTTCCTGCAACGTGCGCATTCAGAAGCAGGGGTTGTAGGTTACCAGAATCTGTCATTAAACATTATATACCTAGGAAGAACATACTTACCCGTAGGATCTTTCACTATTGTTTATCAATGAAGGTACAGTTACAACCTATGCAAGCCTGAGATTAATATTGAATAACTGGAATCCTTATTGAAAAGACAAATATCTTCTGTAGTACCACGAATAATGAAGGAATGGTCGAATACTATCGTAAGAAATATACTCTAACAGGTCCAAAAACGAGTTTGCTCCCGAATTGAACCAGCTAAATTAATTTTTTAGTGTGTGAAATTCATTTTGTTATAATTTTATTGCATATTTATTTCCAGAGATGAGTTTCACATATATAGATCGAACAGAACTTGTTGAAGACTACTGCAAATATAAAAATAGAGTTAGAGCAAAACTGAATGCTAGAACCCACCTTCCCTTGAGATATGGGTTGAGTCCAGAAAACAAATTCTTCTTCTCCCAAAGATCAGATGCCAAGGAAGCAATTCTGCGGCCGTAGGGGCTGTAGCTCTCGGTCTGGTTGCGGTACACGGCGAAGAGATAAGCGATGAAGTCGTAAATAAGAACTCCAATGACCAGAGCGAGACCGAGAGTCCCTACAAGGTTCAGGGTGTAAGTGTTGGGAGATAGCACAGGCTGGGCTTGGTGGTAATTGCTGTGACCTGTCTGGTGATGGTAAGGGTACGAAGTTCGTTTGATTAACGCCTCTGAGGCGGAGGCAGCCTGGGAGGAGGAAGAAGAGGTGGAGGCGTTGCTCAAGGTATTGGAGGGCTGGGACTGGGTGTAGACGGTGGCTCGCGCTGACGGAGACATTGTTGAGTCTCAAGACTGTGAACCAGAAAACCAGAAACGAAAATATTATGTATTTTGGTGTCATTTACGCACACAAGCACAGCTGATGCTCTATTCAATAAAATCTGGGTTAGATCCTTGCTTAGAGAGGTAGACTGGTAAAGAAATAAAACGTTACGGAACATTTCATAAAAAATGTTAATATATCCTGGCATTTAAATCCAAGAAATATATCAGTTTACCACATAATCAGAATTACTCTCAGAGAATACTCGCACCTATTACATAAAATAGTGCAGGAAAACTCATTGCGAAATGCATTTACAGTAAAGGCTTCTTACTGGACGTATACCCCTTCATACAACCACAAATGTTAAAGCTGGAGCTAAAAGCAAAGAAGTTAGACTCACGAGTTTAGGAAGTTTCAAATCACAAATATGATAAATTTATTCTCGTCTTGTAGTGACAACCGAACCCAAACGGGTTATGGGCAGCTTGGAAAATGTTTTGTAATTGGAAATGAGAGTATTGAAAATTGTGTATACTTTTGAGACTGCCGAGCGAAATTGTTAAGTTTTTTTATTGTTGTAGTTTTGAAAGCTCGAAGTCAAAACTTCTACTGCAAGTTTAGCGTAACGCAAAGGGGTTGTACATTCAATAATGGGTTGTACAGAGATAGGATGGACGTCACTTAAGGTTTTAGTCTTAAAAGTGGCTTCTTAACATTGAGGTACAAAATTGAATGCGTTATCTCTAGTTAATATCTAAATGATTAATCCATAGAACAAATACGTCAGTCACTACTCTCACTTAGTTATTTTTGTCGATTTATACAGTGAATAAAAAAGTGGGGAAGTAACACTATTTGATTCAAATTCAATGCCTTTTTAATATACAAAAACACGAGCCTAATTAACTGCATTTCTACAAACCCAAGTAATGCTTAATGTTCAACTTCAAATCACAACACATATGTTCTCAATATAATGTTCCTGGATTGACGTGAACTGAAACGTTAGTACCTTGAAATGTCCTCAAAGTCGAATTCAGATAGTGATGCTCCTCAGGAAGGTGTAGGCGTGCATCCCCCGAGGCCTGATGTTCATTTACGACGTTCGGTGCGCGACGGTCGCTTTTATCACACGTGCCGCGGGCTGACGGCGGCGCTTGGCTGGCTGGTGTCGCTTGAAATTCTCTCACTTTTGAGGGATGAAATGAACTGGAAACCCCGCGAAATGAGGAAGGCGCTCGACGCGTGCACTTAACGCTGGAGTGGCCATCGAAGCAGTCATGCAATAATTGCAATTTTTATGAAAGTGTTGATTTTGAAATATAATTATGATACGACGCTGGAGACATCGCAATTGGATAATATTAATTGCAAAGAGTCGCGTCACGCCAGTAGTGACTGGGTTGTGTAAAGATCGATTTTTGAAATTGAAAAAGGCATGAGCAAGTTGTTAAAGTGTTCAAATTAATGAAAATGAGTACTCTACGCCTACCTATAGGGTTAGACCTGGAGTGAAAAGTTACTTTGTGATAGTTAAGTCTTATTTTATCGATTAATGTTATGCAAAAAAATTAAAGCAAGATTAAGAAGAAACGAAAGAAACAAAACACAAACATCAGAACTTAGAAACTATCATAAGTAAAAATCCAGTAATCTTCAGAGAAAGGATTACACGCATGAGAAAAGCTTGCGATCGCGGAACTACATGTCCACGTACTCGCCAATTTGACGCCCTACTACTTTAACAGCTAAAAAATTTGACTTCGGAACTAAGGCAGTGGTGCAGTCTCATCAGCAGTGTAAGAGACTTTCCTGTGACGCAACACGTGTCGCCACACTGCACGGAGCGTCGCAGCTACACTCGCGTCGTCAGCACAACATCGTGACACCAGCAAAATTTCCGGTTCCGGCTTACGAGCGTGAATTATGGCATGGCAATTTCAGATTAACAACAGTTCTTCACAAATGAGCTAGCAGTACAGAAATGTTCCGAAATCGTGTTATTTGAACTATAATCCATAATAGTCAATTAGTATGTAGCAAGCTGTCGTGATAAAGATCTGAGACGCTAATGGCTATGAAAAATTGGATGAAGATGCTGGATAAATTTGCTGTTAGAGCGCGAGGAAAATATAGCTGATTTGCCCATGAAGAACAATAATTTTATCAGTGTACTGTTGATTGAAAAATGATCTATTTATTAGGGTTGAACGTAATTCTAAATTACGATAAATGGAGGCATCTCTGCCTAGTCAATCGTGCAAAAAGCTCCAGTACAAGCCCTGCCAGTTATCTGCACAGAGAATTGACTCACAGTCAGCTAGATGGGAAACTATTACCTAAATGATTTCACTTGCTAAAATTCACCGGTTTAAGAGGTACGGCATTCATTTCATCCGATGAAAATGATACCCTTGTTGTTTGTTCAGTATCTGTGAGCCAGGTATTTTGAAGCATTAAGTTAAACTTCTTGTTGATCTCATTCGCGCGCTTGCAGGCGTCTAAAAAAGCACGGCTCAACGACGCAGTTCCAAGAACAGCTATGTAATTCTTTAAAAAAATGTTTAATATATCTTTGGTTGAATATTACTCGTCAACATAAAAATGTTGATCGTATATTGGGTCAAATTATTTACATAAATAGTTACTCAGTTATTGTGGTGGTTGTATGGAAATTTGAAAGGTCACTCAATCGTGCTGGTACAATTGTACACATTTTTCAAGAAATTAGAAAATTTTATAACACTTGACTGTTGTAAGTAGTTGAACAATGCTGGAAAATCAATTTTCAAAACAACAGCTCATTCACGTGTGATCATGGTTGAAAGTGCATTCGTATCAGAGCAATTTTAAAATAAACACTATTTTCTTCTGAATTCCAACTGCAGGAGTGAGTGAAAAATTAACTGAGGAATATCGATGCTTAAGGGAATTGTATTTAAAGATATAACGCCCCGCGTCACCATTTTAATATTGCTGCCTTTGTCATGCGCATTTGCAACCTCCAGTTGCGTTACAAAGAAGTCATTAAGTTGCACCAAGTGTTTTGATGGACAAACTTTCACGGCGAAAGGATGAACACTGCGCTACGTGCGTCCGTTCCAGACCGCCTGGCGCTCTCAATAAGCGACACTGAAATCCTCTGAAAAAGAATTGGAACCTCCGCAACGAAAAAAAGACATAAAAAAGTTCTGAAAAGCTTCGGTCCCGAAAACTTCGAATCTCCGTCGCTCTCGTTCAGGCGTGGACTGAAAGTGAAGGGGTCCTTTCACGACCGATGTCTGCTTCTATCTTTTTATTTTGTTGCTGTGTCAATCAAGGCAAAAACAATTGCAAGGCAACGAAATAAGACAAAGTAACTTAGTATTACTCGCTTTTTCTTCTTAACTTAGAATTGGAAATCCCTAATAAACTATGATTCTCACGCAAATAAATGAAAATAGGTACGTTTTCTTAAAATTTACTCTTTTGTGTCCTGCATTTATCAACGAGGTTTATAATTGTACCTTTAATTGGCAGGTATTACATTACTTCGGTCGTCATTGTTTAGTACTTCCAAATGGTTTGTACCACAATATCATTCAAGCACGATAACCAATATTGAAAACAATAACAACAATAAAATGAGTAACTACGACATCTAAAATTGAAACCTAAGAAAACAATAAAAAACAGGCCCCACGACAACTAAAGCTGAATACAAGGAAAATGTGAAATAAGTTTACCCATTGGCTTTCAATAATTGCATCGACAAACTGAGAGACCTTTATTTGATATAGTTGACCATAATATATACAAATTTCCATGTTTTCGTTGCAAACCTGTGCTGAGTAACAAAAGAGTAGGCACATGGATTACTGCAGTCTCAGGCTCTGAAAAAATCCGCAGTTGAACCCAATGTTGGAAATTTTACCATATACATATTTACGCACAATGTTGTTGTGAATAACCATTATTGTTTGGATATCGTATAACGCGCTTGTGCGTACACATATGTGTACTTGTGTACATAATAATGGAAATATATATGATATAATACTCATTAAACATTCAGCGCTTTGTTCTGTCACGCAAGTCTCTCACAAGTTTTTCACCTCGGACAAAGTTTTCGAGCAATGGTCAAAGTTCCCCCACGAAGATGAACTTTGGACGCCCTCGGTGAAATATTATTGAGTGAACTTAGTATAAATATTAAATAATAATTTCCTAATATTTATCCCGGATTTAACTAGTTTTTTGAGGCGTCTCATGGCATGCAAATTAATATGTTTTAATTATGCTACATTCATTCCACCGATTCTGCAGCTTGAATATATTAATCAAAATTGTAAGATGCTTACTATGGTCCACGCGGAAAATTAATCAAATTATCTGCTGAATTGGTTTCGTTTCGATGGCAAAGATAGTAAATTAGCACGTGTTTTTTACTCGTATATTGAATATGTAAGTTGTACTTCTCTCATTGTTACACTAATTGTTTGCCAAATATCATTTCTTTTTTCCGTTAAAAATCAATTGAATAATCATTCACTACATTATAGAGTATATTCTCATTTAAATTCAAATTTCTTGCTTCTTACCGTGCGGGACTAAATATTCGATGAACTTGTACAATAATTCAAGTTCGTGACTGCTACCATCAACTCGCAGTGAGCCACCAGCGACCATGTTAGAAGTCAAAATTTGACGTGTTAAAGTGATATACTTTCTTTATTACAGAACTGAAAATTAAAATAAGATATACTAAAGAAGGTGTGTCACTTTCATTGAAATAAATAATCTTCTCCCTTTTTCAAATGACACAAGTTTGTTAAGTTCACTTGTGAACGTGACATGACAACCTTGATATATGTTTTGTTAGCACCAGAAGATACAAATCCATAGAAGTTTTAATGTACCACAGCTCAAATTTAAATTATCAATGTTTAATTCTGTGTAATTCTTAAAGCGTTCAACCATTTTTTGTTTTAGATTTTGTAGCCTATCTTTCAACATTATTTTTATAGCTGTATCACGTACGTACAAAAAATTACACGATGTTTTCAGTTAATATTTAGCTTAAGGTGCTAATCACTCCAATCTGAACGATACGCCAGTGAATTAAAAGTCATAACTATAGAAGTTTCAATGTGACGTCCACACCTATTTTTAAGGCTGTAGTTTTACTCATTGAAAACCTGAGTGGAACCATTGGTTGTATGTGACTGGTTTCGGAAAAGGCAATTTTTCTTTTTTTCGTTTCTTTCAATTTGATTATTGTGGAGTAGGAACCAGAATTCTAATTCAGCAAAAAATAGCACTTTTATCTCCATATGCTCCTGATGTGTCTCCTATTTTAAAGGGTTTGCCAAATTCAAGGCCTTACGCCGATTTCATTCAAAGTTATTTTTTACCCGAAAGCCTCACTCTCCTGTATAATATTTGAAAACTTAGTGAAATCCGTTACTTTCAAATTTGATTAGAAATATGTTTTTTTCTGAATGAGAGTAAAATAACTTTCCCTAGAGCCCGAGCGTCTGAGAACACAAACTTTTAGTAGGAAACGGTAACTATATTACTGAGGTTTCATTGGGCTACTTGTATACGAGCTTTGGACCACATTACTCTCAATAAAAACAAAGATACGTAGTACTTGATGTAATTTTACTGATCTATTAAAGTTTTAGTTTCAATGACAATAATGATTACTTTAAATCTGACCAAAAATGAACGTCAGTTACGCTCTAAAGAAATGTATCTTCCGTAAGCACACGAATGAAGCCTTCAGAGCTAGTCTATAATTTCTACATTCTAAAATTTCATTTTCATTATGAAGTGTGTGCGTCAAGAATCCATCAGTACGGGAACCTTAGACGACTGCTTTTTTTCAACGGATGATTTGGAGAGGATGAACGCTGGGAGAGCGCCTTACTCATCCGAATCAATTTTTACCTACATAAAAATACCAAAAACGAGCGTCTGTCAATTTATCGATAAATTGAAACGTGTTCCATAGTAATTCGAAAAAAACATTGTTTTTGTGAAACAAGGAGACTGGGACATCGTCGTAGGGCATCTTCGTGCCCAAATTTGTGTTACACAAGCAAGAAGCAGGTATTTAGGACGGCAGTCCCCGCAGGCTGAGGTGAAAGCGCGTAGGCGGAGCTGCCGCGGGCGGTCCGCAGTCCGGGATACGCCAAGGTCATGAGCAGAAATTAAAATCAGGATCTCAGGGTGAATAAAAAGGCAAAGCAGGAAATTATTATTATAATTTTTATAGTACATTACATCACTAGAAAAAGTATAAATAGGATTCCTTGCGCTTCACAAGTTGTGATACTTCCAACAGAAAACTAATAACTCAATTTAGAAAATTGAAATCACACAAAAAAATTTTTTTGGTAATTCAAACAAAATAAATCGTGTGGAATTAAGTACACAGTAACCACATGCACAGGAGTGTTGTGCTCAATATTTACCAGGCGGAGCTAACTGAAACATAAATTTTGCCTAATTACCTCTGATGCTTTGCATATGTAATATATAACAAATTAGAATACGTTCCTACACGGTGCCGATATGGAGCTCCGCAATCAATAACTAAAAATCTTAAGCCACTTTCAATCCATGTAATAATGAACTTATTTATTCATTTATATTTGAAATAATCAGTAATCAGTAGAATTGCGCTCACACACGCAATTATACATGTTATATGTTTCTTATTTCACATTTTATTGTGGTATGCCAACTCTTGATAGTTTCGTTTGCCTTCTTAAGTAAAATAGATTATTTCTCTGTTACCTAGGGGCGAAATTCACAAGGATTATTACCACGGAATATTACCTTTTATCGTATCAGCGATTCCAATGAGCATTTCAAACCGTGAGTTCAGGATATCGCACAAGTTATCACCGATGTTTTAGGAGCAAGGTATTTTTCATGTTCCTCCACTTCCAACTAATTTAGGCGTAGTAAATTCCTACCTGTAAATGAGACATTGAATATCCTAAAAATTATGAGCGCACATTAAATTCCTGGAAAATATTTCCACTCTACGCCATGATGGCCTCTATCAACTAAGCGGAGAAACTCAATTGAAGATGTTTATCTTACTTACCCTCTTACCTTTGTTTTGCTTTAGAATTTCCTTAGCTCTGCTTCAATAAATATGAGAAAATTACCTAGCCGTTCTCACTAAAGCCTACTTTTTCCCGTACATTATAAATCTTATCCTAATTACTATAAGAATGGTAACATTCAGTGCTTAGTTTGCCAGCGTTGAGGCCCGAGAACTCAGTCGCAGCTGGTCATGTCGGGCAGAGCTCAGCGAGAGGAACTGAAGGCCTCCTACATCGTCGAGGCGCCGTCCAGTGGTTGGCGATTCAGGAGGAGGCTGCAACAGAAATGAAACGTAGTAACCCAACTTCAAGCACTTGAGGCTTATTGTTTACCGACTGCTTTTTGCCGACATGATGAAGCATTAACTTTGTCTGTCTATAAACGTGGATTTATAAACGTGTAAAAATAAATTGATAAAAGTAGAAAATTGACTTGCGAGCCAGGTGAACTGGAATGATATATCTATAGCGCAAAGTAGCCCGGAACACTAAAATGAGGAAGTACAAGAAAAAATTAGTCATGTTGACCAATGCAAAACGACATCAAATACTAGGTAGAAATACCGAATGAATGTTTCGTTTCAGTATGAAATTTGATAAGTAAGGCTGCAATTTGTATGATAGGTGATGCACTATAATTTGAGAACATTTTTTATATAAATCACCTTTACCTCGCTTCTCATGCATTTAGTATTTATTGTGCAGTGGTTTGAATCTCATCTGATTGAAGAGTTATACCAACTATACAAAAATTGAAATTTCATGAATAAATAATGAGAAATATCCAAAAATTACAGAACAAATTTTTAAATTATAGTCATGAAGTCTGATTATTAAAACTATTCATTCAGCTGAGTTTGAAATAAATATTTTTCTACAGTCCGACATTTATCCACCATTTAACTCTATTCTAATTTATCGCCCCTGCGTTGTTGCCGTATCCCTTATCCCGTTTAAACTTTATTAAAAACGCGTTAAAAGAATGGTTCCCCAGGATCAGGACCTCAAATCCTGATTTCCCAAACATGGTCTCTAACCAATGACGAAACTTTGCTTGCACAAAGTTCGAGCGGCTGAGCTCGTCACGCTATGTGATTGAAACCGAAGAACATTGGGCATTACAATATATGATAGAATCCAAAAAATATTCTCACCTGGAAAACCGAAAAGCTCTGCCCAGTGTACAAGGTCTTTCATTTTGGCGACTCAAGTCCCAAAATGCATCGAGATCGAAACCTCTGGTAAGCGGGTAACCAAAGTACATGGAATACATGGCCACAATTGTGTTGTATAACATCAGGAGTCCTGAGACGATGACGGTAAAAAGTCCTCCTGTAATGCAGTCAATGAGGACAACGATGGATGTTACGGTATGCCCGAACACGGACAATAAATTGTTCAGTAACGAAATGATGCTTGTGTACTCAATTAAGGGGTCCGGTGGCGGCACCTGAGCTGAGTCCGCTGCAGAGGAAGTTTCTTCATTTACAACAGCAACAGCATCGTCATCGTGTAAACTTAGTCTGTCAGTTTGGACAGAAGAGTCTAGAGGCGTTGTCTTTGTGTGATTCTTCACAAATGGGGAGTTAGTAGAATCAATCTTATTCTCTTGATCGCGTAGGTCTTCAGGGTCTACAGTTGTTACCGTAATTTTGTCTGACGTTTCTTCTTTATGCAACAAGCCACCTGAAAATTTATTATTTGGTCTCTGAAAATTGGGGTTGACCCCGCCAAGAGTATTGTGTAATAAATGCGTCCCCTCATTACGTTCTGTGTGTTCTTCATCGATAATTTGGATAAAATCTGGCTCGAGGGATAATTCTGACGACCCTGAGAATTGTTTTATTACATCGTACACTGACTGGACGACCTCAGCAGAGGAGTTTGCATTGGTGTTAATAAGATGCAGTACGTCATTGCCAGGCATCCCAGACTCTTCATCCCAATTGTTCCTCGCGAGTGGAATGGATCTCGTCAGATCTTCAGGGACATGAAAATTTTTCTCCAAACTTCGCAGCAGAAGAAGACTCACACCATCTGGGTACAGGGACTCTTCAGAATGAACGATTTCATTTGAAAAATATGTATTCAATACATCAAAGTTAGAGACGTTTGTACTTGGGAATGACAAAGCCATTAGAACAAAATGAAAGTTTTCTTACGCAGATGTAGCTGGGAGTATCTTCGTCAACTGATTGAACGTAACTGAAGAAATAAAGTATCAAACAGTTCGGTAGTATTCTAGTACTATGAATACTACAATTCTGAAAATTACTAGAAAAAAATGTTGTCACTGAATTAGCCACTGTAGTAAAATTTATTATTATGAATTAAAACTCGCTTATAAATATGTATATATATATATACATATATATATATACTTGAACGCGTATCAACCGTATACTCAATGCCTATAACGTAAGTGTGATCTCACCGAAATTTCTCGGACACCTGACACTTATTACATAGAACCTGATATGGGTCTGGAAACTGTTTTCAGTGTCATTGCCCTAAGATGTTAGTGTTACCATATTAAACACATTGTACCAACTCATGGACCGATGCGTCAAAAATGACATTTTACTTTCGTGTGTGCACCTCTCACTTTTACTAGCTTCCACTATACGAATGTGA
>VOMN01041813.1:0-16429 GCA_014899125.1 Orchestia grillus
TTGAAAAATATTTTTTTGCGAATAATTTTGTCTGCAATTTAATTTTACAACCGGAATTTTCGAATTGTGCTTAAACCGGCAATTGTCTTTACTACTGATTATCGATTGTCGATCGATAATTTATCACCGATAATGCCCATCACTGTACATATATATGTAATATATATTATATCTCTGGCTTCCATCCCTGGCTACTATCGGCATCAAGTTCAGTCGCCAAGGAAGAGGCGGTTAATTCGTGGGATGAAGTGAGATTGCGTGTGATTTTTCTTAAAATGTGTTTATGTGGACTCGTTACCTTGAACTATTGTTCAGTATATTTTTCACAATTTTGAAATATATTATTCGGAAAACATCATATTTTGAAAAAAATTAAAAAGATTGGCGTCTTGCTTAGACGCCATGTTGGTGGTCGGTCGTCTCTGCCAGTCGGTGACTTGAATTATCGCCTGGGTACAAAACAAGGCAAAGTAAAGGTATGTAACATGTTTTTATCAGGGTTGATTTTAGTTTTGGTAGCTGATGGTGTGAGAGACCCTGTGTAAAAATCCTTTCCAAAATTCTACATCTCATTTTTTTCAGAAAAATTTCTGCACTGGAATCAATATTACGTCTCATACTACTTGAGCGAATATCAGTTGTTGGCTTTGATTGGAGCTACGTGGCTCCTATTTGCAGAAATACACTTAAAACATGTTTCATTCGTTATTTCAGGATGCTCTAAGCATATTTAATTAAACTACGGAAACGCCAGTAAACCTTACGCTGTTGTCTAGAAAACTCTGTCAATCGCTTACTATGGCGGTTCCGCTTTCCATTAAAGATTCATTACTATCAATCCGCAAAAATATATCCTTGTTTCATGAAACTTGATCAATAAAACCTTAGACTCTCTAATTCTTTTTGCCATCTCTCTGAAGTTCCACATAACTAATTGCTCGTACACTAGTAACGACACCGTTATTTATGGCTTTACGACTGAATTCTTCGACGGGCTAATCGTTCGGAATTTTTATAGCCCCTGCTCCTTGGTGGAGTGAAAGCTCGCGCCACCTTTCCAGAGTGCTGTCCCAAATATTTTGAACTGATGATATTTTTAGCGACATCATCTTACACTGGTAAGCTTAATACTGAAAATTCCTACCACACAATCTTTCGCGGCCATTTTTACTGCTTTGGGCTGGACATCAACTAGATCCGCAGACCTCAGCGCGTACCGACGTTGCGACGTTCCTTCGGTAGCGATCAACTGTGCTCGTGGTAGGGAGACTAATATACAACTGTCGTCGCTATCTGAATCGTTTCCGTTTCGTGTCTCCTGCGTTTGACTAAGCTTAGGTTTCTGGTACTCGCTTTAAAGTTCACGATTGCCTATAAAGAACGGTTCCTCTAGATTAAAAGAAGAGGGTTTGAGCCGGTGGCGGTGCGCGGTGAACGTTTTTACCTTTCCATGAATCGACATATGTGTCGCGTTTTTTGGAGAAGGCAAAACGTAGATTCTAAAAAGTCCTGTCCAACTCGATTTGAACTTCCTCATTACTCTAGTCTGTCCCCCGTTGTTTTTCAAGAACACGCAGTCCTCAACCATGGGGTCTTTTCCTTCACTCGTTAATACCTACGTTTCGCTCGTGAGCGTCGCCGCTCGCCACCCTCGCGCCTTCGAAAGCTTTTTGCAGCCTAGCAAAGGCTTCGTGGGAAATTCTCCATCTAAAACGTAATTGAGGATGCATGGTTGCAGAGTATCCGAGTACGGTAATGGCGGATCTCTTGCGTGGTAGAGGTAGTACGGCACATTTTCAGCGGCAGCGTGTTATGAACAGTGGAAGGCCAGCACCGCGTATGGGGGCTGTTCGTCACATGAGGTCATGTCGCGTTTAACCATGGCTGATAGGATAATTTTGATGAGCTTATTGAAGGCTTCTATCATACCGTAGCACGCTGGATGGAAAGCGGTAGTGAAATGGAGTTTCGTCTTCAATGCCTCGCACAGTTCTTTAAATGTGTGAGCAGTGAATTTGGTCCCTCGGTCAGAGACTATGTTCTTGGGACACCCGTTGCGGCAGATGTAATCCGTGAATGCCTTAGTCACTGTCTCACTTTTCTTGTCTCGGAGGGGATAAGCTTGAACATATCGTGAGAAGTGGCAGACTATTGTTAAAATGTATTTATTCCCGCCCCAAGATTGAGTAAGTTCGCCTATAAGGTCGATTCTTTCTCGTTCCAGCGGACGCGTAACCGGTGGTGGCTCCCCGATTTTGGTCTTAATACCTCCGTGAGGGTTCCGCTTCTGACACGTGATGCAGCCATGTACATGTACCTGCACGTCGTGCGCCATATTTGGCCAGAAAAANGATCAACGCATCCTTTTTGAGTGCTCCCGGGATCACGGCGCGTTTGCGAGCGCTTCCGTCGCTCATGTACTTCAAGTAAAACAGACATCCTTTAGCCAAGACGAAGTGCTTATATTCTTTTGGGTCTCTTTCTCCCTCTGACCTACCAGTAAAACGTGGTAAAGGGAACAGTGAAAATTCATTACTGTAGTATTAGCCTAGTTGCTCAAATGAGCTCGCACTAGCCATAGNCCTCTGACCTGCCCTCCAGTGTAGCAATTATGTCAGCCCAGCCTGGCTCGTTTCGCTGCGCTTCGCTCACTTTCTCTGAGCAAAATACCGAGTAAGGGTCAGAATTTTGGCACGAGTCCTTGTCGATAACGGCCACTCCACAAGATAAAGTATTCGGGATGATATGATCATTTCCCGGCTTGTATTTAATCTCGTAGTCGTCCTGAGCTAAAAGAACTGCCCAACGAGCGATACGTGGTACCGTGGCTTTGTACTGAAGTAGGCTTTGTACTCACCAAGGGCGAATGGTGAGTTAAAATCACGAATTTTGTAGTCCATAACATACAATAAACCAGCGTTTTTCAACCGGAGTTCTGTAAAATGTCCCCAAGGGTTTTGCAACAAGAATGAGATTAGTTAATGCACTATCGAATTTTGAATTTTAATACACGTAATGAACAGGCATTATATTTTTGGTTATTATAATAGTATAATATAGAATTAATCATGTCTTATTATAAGACTATTCCCATGATGGGTGAGCACGTACACAAAACGTTAACTATTAAACCCATTCAAATATTGCTTAGAAGTCTGTTTCGCAATGCTTGAATTTGCCTTCAAAATGTATAATTTGTTTTTGTCCTGTTGCGCTCTGCTCCAAGCACCGTCGACGAATCGCATAAAATTGACATTCAGCTAGCGTACCAACCAACTATTTTACAATGTGACGAGGTGTCTCATTAGCAAATCTTTGAAACTGCACAATATTTATTGTCGACGTGACTTGATCTAGCGCTATCGCGGCCTCATTAAATTTACAGGCATCATGTTCAGCTTCCACAATTATCAGTATTGCCGCTCAACTTTTTTTACACCCAATATTGATCGTTTTTTCTGGTCTGTTAGGCGCGTTCCTTTACCATAAATAAACATGTTTTTAATGCAGGTATGGGATGCTACTTCTTTTCCAGTACCACAAAAGCCCAGAATCTTGCCAGCCCAGTAGTTTGTTACTAGAAGACGGAGAAACGTACAACTGCGCTGGCGGTGATGATGTAACAAGCGAGGTTCCCAAGAAAAGTCACTCCGGAGTGTCTTCTTCTCCGTATAACGTGGTGAAAAGCGTTGTTGCTCACGAAGATACTTCAGTGAGCCACGATAGTTGGCTGAGGAACATTCCTGCTCCTGAGGCTTTCTCGCAAGATATTAAAAGTGAAGATATTTCTAAAGTCAACGTTTGTGCGCAAAATGTTAATTCTATGTTGCACGATACCGATCAAGATGTCAATTGTTTATCAACAAGCGCCTATTCCTTCTCCGATGATGTCATCACTTATTCTCGAAATGATCATCCTTACTCAAAAAATACTAACTCTTTCAATAGGGAAAACAATCCTTTTACTCAAGATCTGGACCCTCGTGAGCGAGATGCTGTACTTCATTCGCAAGTGGGAAACCCTTACTCATGCGATACCTACCGTTACTCGCACGATGTCAACTGTCGATCGCATGATACCATTTCACTCTCACAAGACACCATACCTTACCTGCAAGATTCTAATCCTCACTCACGAGATACCCGTACTTACTTGCGAGATCCTGATCTTCACCTGCAAAATATCGATTCTCATTTGCAAGATGCTAAGCCTCACTTGCAAGATTATAACCAACGCACACAAAATGCCAATCTTCTTCCACAAGATTCCGGCTCTCGTCCACAAGATGCCAACTCTCGTCCCCAAGATACAAACTCTAGTCCCCAAGATGCTAACTCTCGTCCCCAAGAAGCCAACTCTCGTCCCCAAGATGCCAACTCTCGTCCCCAAGATGCCAACTCTCGTCCCCAAGATGCCAACGCTCGTCCCCAAGATGTCAGCGCTAGTCCCCAAAATGTCAGCGCTAGTCCCCAAAATGCCAACGCTCGTCCCCAAGATGCCAATGCTCGGCCTCCAGATGCGAATCATTGCACGGAAGATGGTAATACTTATCTGAAAGATGCCAACCCTCATCATCACAATAATAACTCTATTCGTCAAAATGCTAGCCCTTATCAGCAAGATGCCAACCCTTTTAGGCAAGTTGCCTACACTTGTCAGCAAGATGCCAACCCTTGTCAGCAAGATGCCAACATATGTCAGCAAGATTGCAATTTGCATTTGCAAGGCTCCAAGTCATTCTCACAAGATACCAATCCTTACTCACATGGCATGATCGTTTGCTCTCGAGACACCAACGCTATCTCACCGAACAGCGCTGCTCAAGACGTTCACGATGATTATTCGACCGTGAACCACAATAAACAGAGCTTAGATATTAGTCGCTACAGATTTTCTTCCCGAACGGATGACCACTCGTATTCTACGATGGACGCTACAACGACAACCGAAGCTGAAGACGATAGTGAGATGACGTCGTCGGTTAACACGAAGAATTCTTCGGAGGAAGATGTTGGCGATGAAGGTCTCAGCACCGATGAGATGAGCACAGTCAGTAGTGGGTCTTCTGGTGACGACTACACCATCCAGGAGGTGTGCCGGCCGTATCAGGCGCACGCTTGTCCTTTAGAACGCCGTCAGGTGAGAACTTTTTTTTAGAACTTTTTGGAACGCTAGGAGTACTTTGGTCATTCTGGGATAAATTTACTTGCCAACTTTAGTAGCTGTTTCCAACATGTGGTATTTGGAACGTGAAAAACGTACAGGATGTAATAAGTTATTTGGAACATGCAAGGGACTCGTTACTGTCAATTATTTTCGAAATGCTAGGCGTTATAATATTGAAAGATATCATCTACAGGGAGATTATTTGCCGTGTCTTTGTGTGAAGAAATCCAGTTTTCAATGCATGGACGCATATGATGGCTAAACAACGTCTTACAAACAATTTCAAGTAGAATACGGCGTATTTGCAGGAATATAATTTGTGGAGGGTGTCAGGTAAAATCTCCCAAGGAGTTGTCGCAGGTGCTTACAAATTATGTCCTCACATTTAATTTTAAATTGGGACATTTAAACTTGAAAAACTTATTAAATCTTACGTAAACAGCTTTTATCACAGTCTTCGAAGACCTACGACTTACTAAAGGGATATTTCTCGTGCTCCTGGCAAAATTTTGATTGCTCATGACAAAAATCCTTCGTCGGGTCGTTTGTGAATTATGACGGTGGCAGAATTGACACAGCTTCTTCGTTGGATGGTAATAGTCCGAGTGTTCCCTCTAAGTCGGCCGTCGTCTGTGAACTGCAGTTGCATTAAATGGCTCAAATTTCTCATTTGTCATCATATGTGAGCGGGTAAAGTTCAACAGAGGGTTTCGTTGTGGACGCTCTTGGGAAAAGTGTTGCCTTGGCTAACAGAATTTTTGGAGATTAATGTGTTCACATCAGAAGGCGGATGTGAACATGGGATTAGTTAGTGATGCGATGAGAATTCGAGGGGATTTTTCGATAAAGAACTTGAACCACTGTCGAACCCAGGTATCAATTTGATGGGTATGTCTTGGTGCAGGGATATCCCTCCACATTCTCATTCAAGTATTTCAGATCTTACGCTGGTGATTTTCACTTTTTGGGCCAAATTTTGTGATGATACCGTGTTTTAAATTTATAGTTCAATTGTCAAGCGTTTGAAGGCTATGTTGAAAGTGGACAGAATTCGCTTTGAAGTTTGACCGTACCATTTGATTAGCGATTATGTTCTGAATTTTCTTACCATGTTCTTCTTTTTCTACCTGTCATAGTCTTACATTCAATTTAAAACTTTGATAAATCGTTAAGGCCTGTACTCGATCGTTGGATGGACACGTATGTTTATCCGAATTTTTAAAGTTCGAAAAGAAAGACGTGACACATATTCTCCCTGTGAGAGTGCTATGTAATTAAAAGCTCTTAAGCATGAGGCAATCGTTACTAAGAATTCTACTGCTTTCTTAATTCCTCTGATTCATCTCCCAAGTTCAAAGTATAACTGGTATACCTTAGATTCTTTAAAGCAGAACTCTTTTGCTACTGGGTTTCAAATGATAACATGTCAGCTTTGACGTGCCACAACCCAAATGTGAAACATTATATAGAGTCATGATTCCAGCTGTCACTTCATTTTGCCACGTTAACATCCGGCTATTTTTATGCATTACCGGAAGAATGCTGCTTTTTTATATCTTTGAAAGCGTTGGCATGCAGCCGTTGCAATGAACAATTCCCTCAGGAGACATACCATAGGACATAGGGTTAGGTAATTCATGGTTAGGTAAGTTAGGTTTGTTTATCGTATGCCATAGGGGGGAGGGGGGGGCTTGGGACTCCAGGGGGGCGCTGTTAGGTTACCTCGGCAATAGATAAGCTTTCGAGACTTCTATGTTCGTGCCCATTTAACTTCTTTCAATATTCACACCTTCTAAGCTATGTCTTTTCTGTCTTTTCTTCTTCTTCAATGTTAACTTACTGTTTTTATGCGTTAGGGATTCTGTGTGAGACCACGCTTTGTACACAGATTCCTCATTCTCTTTAGTCTGGATTAATTGGTCCCGTCATTCCGCTCTTTTAAGATCACGTTCCATGTGGCCAGGAAGCGTTTAACTATTTAATAATAATAATATTACTACTGCTACTATTGCTGCTATTGATAATGATACTGATGACAAAAAAATAATAACTATAAATATTATTAAAATGCAGTGCCCTTTGTATGCTTCAGCACCCACTGCTGGGGGAGGTGTGTGCAGCTGTGGCGGGTGTGTACTCGCGGCACTACGGCCTGCTGCACGAGATTGGCCGGGGCGCCTTCGGTAGCGTACGGCTGTCCTACAGGAAAAAAGATGGCCTACTGGTGAGCGTGCTCAACCTGTTGATAATGATGGCGCTTCGCTTACAGAGTAGCTCGCTCTATTCTTCTGTAAAATGTGTGAATGTATTACCGCTCTGGAATTATTGGCCATCATTTGATTTCAACTATTTTCGATTGGAAAATTACGTCTGTTTCCCTGCAGTTTTGACAAATTCATGCAGTTTTGTTCTCATTATCCACTAGTGTTTAGCTCCACTTGAGGTTGAGTACTGCGCAACAGCGTTGATCCTTTACCGTCTATATGAATGTCGAAATCCACTTTCATCAAGATACTGTTAGCCGTCTCAAAAATGGTATACGCAGCCTTATTGGATAAATGCATGAGACTGGAGCTAGTTTTTCTACAAAGCCTAATGCTGCCTTAAAGCCGAAATAATATGATCGGTAACGGGGTTCGCGCAAAGAGCTTGCAACTTAAAGTCACAAAATTTTCCTAGTGAGAACTTTTTTATAAAAATTAAATTTATCTCCGCAATGAAACATCCTGTTTCAGTGTTACACATGAAAAATTTCATGATTTATTCTTTCAATTTATTTTCGTGATCAGCAATTGTACTTAACCAATTCAGGAAGTTATATTAAATAAGATGAGGACGGACATTTGTTCATTACTTTGAATTGTCAAATTTGCACCCTTGTATGTACTCCTGGCACCGGTATTTTACAGTCTGATGTCAGACCGATTTGTACACGAAGAAGACTCTTTGTTCGAATTCCTGCTCGTATTCCAGCAATACTGCTTGATTTTCACCTCTGCCTAAAATTATTCCGTGTTGCAAACATACTCTTTTGAAAACCTTTACGGTGAAATCCTAATTGGTAGGAAACGCTGTTTTGAATTCTAATTTGAATTTCTTAGTGTTACGAATTAGGGGGAAAAATGGCTGTACTGTTTAGTGAACGCGTTGTCTTCGAAAGTGCATCTAATAAGTTTTTTCATTTTCAGTGGTACGTTGGAGTGAAAAGGATAGATAATATTAAATTACATGTAATATACACAAGGTTTTACATTCTACAGTGCGATATACAAAATTCATGGGCGATAATTACCGTGTTATTTGTCGAAATTTCTTCAGCTGGTGCAAATAGGGCACCGTTGTCTCGGGCTAAACTCAGTGGTACGAGTCACGTACAGTTTGGAGTGTACTGGTATATCACCATTTAACTAAGAAACACTGCATTCAAGTTAAATTTAGAAGTGAACGAAAAAACTTTTGTCCTAAAATTTCAATTGATCTGCTTCTGACATACTGCACAGTTTTAGAGGGAGCTCCACCGAGCTTAAATGTGATTGAAGAATATCTCATTCCGAAATGTAACACGGAATGACCTAGTAGCAGTACGAAGAAGTGAAGTTCCCGATTAATTTTTACCCCTGTTTAACACAGAAACAGTACAATTTTCGTAGACAAGATGTCGCACTAGCTGAAGCCGTAGCCACAGGTTTTTCTCTGCCTAAAAGCTGTGCATCATTCTATAAGCATTTTACTTTAATCGCAAAGACGATTATCATACTTCTATAGTGAACTGCCTCAGTTTCTCATCCATTTAACTGGTGACTGCTGTCGCTATGCAGAAAATTTGGTAAAATCTTTGCTCGAGTTAGGAGTAGTTCTGTGACTAATTTTGTTCATCGAATTCTCTTATAGCCGAAGGAATTGAACAACGAATTTATTGAATGGTGAGACCTTCAAGTTTATCTCGTGCGCTTTCATCGTCGCCTAGCGGCTAAAGCTGGAGTAGACAATAGTTTTCTTATACGTATGATGGGATTTCGTCACCAGTTCTTTCTGGTTGTTTTAACTAACTCTTAAGCCTCAATGGTTGTAGTGGGGACACCTCTTTTTTAAATATCTATCAAATGTTTCGAAATAGCTTCAAAGACTTGTGACCTGATGAACTTTCAGGTTTTACACTTTTAGCTTGATCTTTTGTCACTCTCGGTTGAAGAAAGTCGGACATAATTTAGCGCCCTACAAAACTGTTCTTCAGTAATTCCAGGCCTAGCAAGGTAGTATTACGTAGAAATTTTGTGCCTGCTCAATGTTGCGCCAACCTGTTCGTAGGTAGCACTGTACAAGAGGATCAATAAGTTCGAGAAATTTCTAAGAAATTAATTTATTTTACAAAATCAATATATATACATGAGCTTATTTCCCAACATAGTTTCCATTTAGGTCAATGCACTTCGCAAGTTTATGTTTGCAAGTTCGAAGACCGTCTTTGAAAAATTCTGGAGGACGTTTTCGGAGCCAAGTAATGGCACAATGTTTTGCATCTTCTAAGTCATTAAAATTAGTTCCTTTGAAGATTTCTTTGAGTTTTGGAAAAGGGAATAAGTCTAATGGAGCTAAATTGGGACCATATGGTTGGTGAGGAAGCACTTCCCATCGAAATTTTCGAAGGACATCTTGCGCAACCCTCGAAGAATGTGCTGGTGCATTGTCATGATGAATTTGGACCCCACCATGAAGTTTCCCTTTCCGTTTTTTCATCAAAGCCTCTTTTATCTTCCTAAAACCCTCAGCGTAGTAAACTCCAGTTAATGTTGTTTGATTTTCAAGGTGATTTATCAGTATCACACTCTCCGAATCCCAGAAAACTGTGGCTATCACTTTTTGAGTCGGCTTTTGAAATTTGAACTTGATGGGTCCTGAAGATTTACGTGGGAACCATTGCTTTAAGTGTTTTTTTTTAGCCTCCGGATACTACTGGTAAACCAAGGTTTAATCTCCGGTGATCATTTTCGGCTGGAATTGCTCTTCGTCTGCTTCAATTTTGTTCATTAATTAAGGAAAGATCCTTTTCAAAGTTCTGTTGATTAGGCCACAACGCTGTTGGGAGCCATCGTGCTGAAAGCTTGCTCAATTCAAAATTATCTTGAATAATTGAACTTGACGACGCATGAGAAATGTCCAGGGACGGAGCTATCTAACTAACAGTTATTCGCCGATTTTATAGATTAAATATTGAGCTGCTTCAATGTTTTCATCATTTTTGGGGGTTCTTGGTGTTCCCGAGCGAGAGTCGTCTTGAAAGTCGTCTCTGCCTTTCTTGGATCGCTGAATCCAATTGTAGACTAGTATTTTTTGGAGCACGAGTGCCATAAACTTTTTCCAAAGCCTCAATGATGTGTTCTTTTCTATTCCAGTTTTACAGAAAATTTGATATCCGACCTTATCTCAAAATATTTATTTTTCATGGTCGAAACAGTATCTTCTCTTTAGGGGGTCTGAACAATACAGAGACGCATGAAGCAGATTAGAGGTAACTCAAAGCAAGGTAAACACTCAATAATGTTTTTTGACACATTTTAACTTCTTTAAACTTGGTAATTTTATAGTTTTTAAAACCGCGAACTTCCGCGAACTTATTGATACTCTCTCGTATCCTATGTGGAAATTTTCCTGAGTGTCGAACGTGTTACTCCTAACGTGTGGACTGTACCCAAGTCTATAGGCTTATGTATGATTTTGTCCATTGCCAAAGAACTGGTTAATTTGTTAAAACACCCTTCATATGATCGTGGTAATTAATCAAGTGAGGTTGCGTGACCTATGCATGCCGTGCAGGCCGTGACCAAACTGATCCCGAAGTCGTGCGTGGGGCGCGGCAACTGGGCAGCTGTGGGTGGTAAGAGGGTACCGCTCGAAGTGGCCATCCTCACATCTCTGGATCACCCCAACATCGTAAGCATCTTATGACCGCTTTATGAATATCAATACCTTTATTGTGTTAAACCCAGGTAAACAAAAACATTCTGTGTAGAAACTTATTGCATTTTAAAAATAGAGCGTTTGAGTGACAGCACTCATCTTCAGTATCTGGAAAGGTAAACACACAATTTGAGGTATCACCAACAAAAAGAATACTAGAGTAGGACAAAAAAAGTACATCTAAGCTAAAATACTAAGTGGAAAAGATGTTTCAGCATCATTTAAAATGGGTTTGTTCGATATGTTCAATGTTTTAGACATAACTGTCAAGAAAACCGATAATTACTTCCAGACCAGCGTTTATCGTGAGAAAACACGTACTGGTTTAGGTCTTAAATTTGTTGACAGCGCGTATAATTTTAGGTGTAAACATAATCTTACTGCAGGTCTTGTTGGCCATGCGTTTAAAATATACTCTTCTGTTTTTTTATTACTGAATTGGAATGTCTCCAATGTTATTTTTCAAAAAAAATCTATCCGTTATCGTTCATTGAGAGTATATTTCGAAAGAAAGTGAATACCTTCGGAAGGAAAAATTAGTCAACTTAACTGTTCCAAGAAAGGTATTGTATGTATCTGGCGGTGCCCTACACTTCTCATTAGTAAAACAAAAAATTAGGCACGAACTCCGAATCATTATTTCCATGTATTATACGCAAATGAATTTACGTGTCGTTTTTCGTATTAATTTTTGTGTCGGAAGTTTCTTTGGATACGCGGATAGGATGCCTAACTTTTTACGAAGCAGCGTGGTGTATGAATGTGTGGTCAGTGTCCTGCTACCCACTATGGCGTGACAGTCATTTGACAACACCCATAGCTGAGCACAAAGGGGTGTCTCCTTGTACCGGAAGAGCGGTGACGAACCCGCTTCATAGTAATATGTATACGGAATCATTCCATCCTATTTTTGTTAATAATTATAATTATAATTTTATGATCATTTCCACCTCTGATCAATTTAGTCTAAAGCTTCTCGGGAGTATTTCAATCCTCCAGGCCAAACTCACCTGAAATGCTGCTGAAACATCTGTACCACTTAGTATCTTAGCTTAGTTGTATTTTTTTGCCTTAACTAGTTTTCTTTTTTATTGGTGATACCTCAAATCATGTGGTTTCCTTTACAGATACTGAAAATGAGTAATGTTACTCGAAAGCTCTATTTTTGAAATACATAAGGTTTTTACAAAGGATGTTTCTACCTGCCTTGGTTTTGATAATTATATGTAAATTGCGCTTTTCCAAAAGCTAGCTAATCTATTATGCTTGTGCATGATAGATGGAAATTGTCCGAGAAAGGGATTGCTTCTGTTGAGGGGAAATTCATTCTGATTTCAGGTGTGTTTTAAATCTGTTACACCTTCTGTCTACATACACTTATGCCTGAAGTTATTCATACCCCCACATATTTTTGAGAAAAATTGAATACTTCATTCAATTGTTAACGTTTTTACATCAAGTTTCAAATATTTGTATTGATATTTCTAAAATAGACTCTATCAGAAAGTTCCAGAAAGAAATTAATTTTATGAAATACTGAACAGTAATAGGGGAAATTACATGTTCAGGATTATTCATATCCATTTAAACGATTGTAAACACGTTTTTGGTAAATATTGAGTAACTTCTATATTGTTTATTTTTCAATGATGTTTGGGATAGTGTAATTTGTTCTGACATCATTTTTATTTTCCTACAGAAGTAGCAACCTTTTACGCTGCAATATTAAATATTTAGCCGTGTTCAAGCAATATGGTAAAGACGAAATAGCTCAGTCTTCATGTAAGATCACAAATTATTGATGCGTAAAAGAACGGTAAGGGCTACAAAACAATTTCGTATCTATTTGTTGTACCTGCATAAAACGTTCAAAGTATTGTGAAGAAATGCAAAAGTTCGAATCTAATATTGACGGACATGCAGTAACTGTGCCACCCTACTTGAACCATACAAAATTTCGTCATTTTTTCAACCCGGCCAACGCATTCCGAACTTTCCTGGAGTTTGGAGTGAATCATTTTCCTTTCACCGAGAACAGCAGTAATGCGTCTTATGTAGGATATACCACGTATGCTCTTGAATCGAGGTGCAAACAATATTAATAATCTCCTAGTTCCATTTGGAAACATTATAGCCTCGGTCACGAAAGGAATGTTTCAAAGTTCGGTGCCATTAAAAATCCGTATAAAATGCATTCATTCTAAAATACTACCAATTTAAAAATATTGGAAGCAATAGAAATTAAAAAGTACAATCCTGTCATTGAGTAATTTTGACTTTTGATTTTATTTAAACCCAATTTATTCCGTGCTTTCGCTATGGGATTTCCATTTTCCTCATTTTTCCATTTTCGTCAGCGTTCAGACAGGTAACATGTCCTTTTCGCCTCTTTGATTTTGTGGTTAGTTGTAATTTTTAATTATGGGAGTCTACTGCTCAATGCCTTTGCATAATTACCGATTTATGTTTTTGTTGTTGTAGAATAAGTTTTATTGTCTCATAAATCTCCTGATGATAAGTTCAGTTGCTACTGGAAACGTCGACCTAAAACAATATATTTTATTTATGACCTAAGTGACTTTTTATTCAAGGATAGGAGTAACTAAGCTGCCAACTGGATCGAAACGCAAATTTCACAGAATTGAAAGGTTTTCTATGAAATATATTAAAATTAATGCTGCTTTGACTTTTCTTGATTATTATAAACCATGAATGGCAGGAATATTAGCAAAAGATTTCATCAAGACTGAGCAGAAAATAATGCGTGAAGTTCATACTTTTCCGAGAACTACAACTAAGACATTCCCGAATAATGTAAATAACTCTGGCATAGAAATTTTAAAATCAATGCTTTGGAGAACTTTAGAGAAAGTAGAACTCCGAGGTTCCAGGCCAAGTAAAACGCATTTCCTGCAGAGTAGCGATGTTAAGCTGGTTTAACTTGTGCCAAAGCTCACCTGGATAGTGATCAAGTTACTGTTCATCCGTACTTTGGTCGAACGAGGTAAAAATTGAGGTTTTTTGTCCCCGCGGTTTCTGTTATTCGTCGAAAGAAGGTGAAGTTTTAAACAAGATACATTTCTAACTTTGTAGCACAACGGTGGAAATATGTTTTGGGTTACTTTTTGGTTAATGAAACTAGGAGACTATTGAAAGTAAATAGGATCATATTTCAAGATGAATTCAGCAAAATTCTATTTGAAAGCGTAAAACAGCTGAATCGCTTGATCTTGGACCTGATTGGAAAAGATAAAAAAAGAGCTAAACTTCCTAAGCCCTGTCATATTAACGGCCCTGAAGCTTAGCACCTCGAATCCTAAAAGAAACGGCGGAAGTGATCAGAGAATCCCTTGCGAACATCGCGACTGGAATAGTTCAGTTGTATTGGAACCCAGGGAATGTAATTCTCATTTTTAAGAAAAGGATCAAACTAGCTACCAATAGCTATCGCCCAATCAGCCTAATGCCATTCATCATTAAAACAATGGGAAGCTTAATGAAAGTCTGGATAACAAGATATCATTTTCAAACTCATAACCTGATAACCGACACCCTGAATGGATTCGGAGAACAACGCAGCTGTCTCACGAACCTTCTTGATTTCTTTGAAGAAGTCTGCCATGTTTATGACGTCCCAAAAGTCGTAGACTTCCTGCACCTCGACTTTCAGAAAGCCTTTGATAAAGTTCCTCACAAAAGGCTTATGGCCAAAATTGAAGCCCATGCATGGTATAGGAGGCAACTAATCTCCATAGGTATGAAACTGGCTCACTAGTCGCCCTCAACCAGTGACGATTCATGAGCAACATAGCGGCTAGGCAGAAGTAGCGTCAGGAGTCCCTCAAGAAAGCATACTAGGCCCACTTTTCATCAAAATCTTCGTCAAAGATCTTGACGTCGGAATCATCAGTAAAGTCAGCAAGTTCGCAGACGACACGAAAGTGTGCCGCGGGCATTCACCGACCGGGACAGTGTAACCATCTAAACAGGCCTGGGCCTAAACCAGGCAAATGAGCTTCACATTGACAAACGTCCAGTGATGCCCGTTGGAACCATGTGCGAAATTTCCATTATTCGGTGAGCGACAGATATATAGAAGTAAAACAAAAAAAAGAGATCTTGGCATCGCTATCACTAAAAAACTCAAGCATAACACGCAAGCGGAAAAAATGTCGACATTGGAAGTAGAATTCTCGGTTTCTTTGTAAGAAACTTAGACCAGAAGTCCATAGAGATATTACTTCCTCTCTATAAAGCACTAGTCCGACCACATTTGCATATGCTCTACAGCTCTTTTCTTCTTACTACCCTGCGACGAGACAACGACAAAGTGGAGCGGATTCAGAGCAAGTCAACAAAAGTGGTCCCTGGTCTCCGGAATCTCCGCTACTAACACAGACTTCGACAGTAAACTAATGTTGAGACTGTCAGGTCAACTAATCGAAACATATGTTACTGGCTTCTACGACGTTAACCCAGAAGGGCTATTCGAAAGGGACAATAACGTTCGCTCCTGGAAAACGGCAATACACTCGCAAGGAAATCCTTCAGAATATCCGCGGCTCTGAACTTTTTTCCAGTTAAAATTGTGAGAACCTGGAACGATCTGCCGGAAGACTTAGTCTCTGCTAACACCATGAGCAAGTTTAAAAATTTTCTTAAGAAATACTAGGGAATCCCCCAGCATTTTAAACTACTGATTCAAGGTCATTATTTAAAAATAACTGCTAAAGCTAAGAATGATTTAGAAGTACGATCCAAGATTTGTAAAACGTCCATTTTCTTATGTTAAAACATTCTAATGCCTGTGCGGGAAAATCGATGACTGTGAGTGTGATCGCTTATTTCTAAATGCCTTCTTCTTCCTCTGCGGAAGTGGAGTAGTTAGTAGTAGTGATGCTGGTCACAGAGCACTGGCAGTACATATGTATACTAAGTGGTTTTTGATTCTGTCATGCCCTCCTCTTCCCCGTCTCATCGTTTGCCTTGGCGTGAATGGTGTCTGGCGGCAGGGGACTTGGGCAAAAATCCAAGAATGGGCCGCCTGGCGTGTTTCTATTCCCGAATTTTTAAATAAAGCACGGCACTTGCAACCAAATCCTTAAAAATGCAATTTTATTGCTTTAAAAAATTAAAAACAAATTTTATTGCTGAAATTAAAAACAAGGATCTGGCAACAGGACAAATAACAAGGCTCCGACCGAATGCCTATGTTGGTGGCTTACAACCGCTGTCGGTGTGCACGCACTACATCTTAAGAGTGCTGTGACCCCGAGGCATCAAACTTCTTCCTGACCGAAGCAA
>VOMN01041818.1:0-59036 GCA_014899125.1 Orchestia grillus
CCTGACCTGGGGTTCGATTCTGACATTGCCCTGGTTTGGGGGGCCGCAGAGGTGAGATTCAGAGGTGAGATGACAATGCACCCTCGCACGGCGCTCCGCAGACACAAGCTGTACTACACAAATTTCGATGGGAAATCATTTGACATCCACCTTACAGCTCCGATTTAGCCTCATCTGACTTCTTTTCATTTCCAAACCTGAAAGTCATTGAAAGGTACCCAGTTTCCATCAGTTAAAGATGTAAAAAGATCTACTATAACATGGTTCAAATTGCATGACTCAGTTTTACACAGATGGACTTAAAGCCTTGGATCACCATTTGCAGAATTGTATTAATCTAGATGGAACATATATTAAGAAATAAACATAACTTTGACTGTTTTCCATACCATTTTTCTACAAACTTTTTGAATCCCTTTGTATGTATATGTATGTATGTATATATATATGTATTTTTCACAGTACACAACATTAGAATCAATGCTGAGTCAAATTCTGCAATTTGTCAACACCATAGTGGAATCTCTCCTATAAATTCCACAGAAGTATTTGTAGCAGTTACGTGCATTACATTGCACAGTCCACCATGTGGTACAATAAACTCATAGATGACCGCTTGTCAGTGCAAGCCCTCATTCAGCACTACCTTTGATCTTAGTATGAGTTGAGAATTAGAAGAGATTCTATTCAGTGAAATGCCCACCAGAATGTCAATAGATTTTGTATGACATGAAAAAATTAATTTCAGCACTTTCTCATCAGATTGTTAAATTGCATGTAATGATACATATAAAGGTCTTACATCATATTCCAGCCTGTGAAATCACAAAGTTTTACTTTTCAAGAGCTGTGATAATTAGGTAGGGAGTGCTTGAGTTGCATACAGAAACTGGACACCCCAGTCTCTGGCACTAAATATCTTCAAGGCACAAAACTGTTCAAATTTTTTGATGGCTTTAACCATTCGTAAGTTTCCTGGGATGTTTCGTCATCCCAATTTTCCTCAGGTGTGCAATTTTTATTGAGTTTCCCAAGTAACCATGTTTGAAAACTCCATAAAAATAATGCAAGTGTGATGTGCTGCACTAAAACTACAGACTATTTGGCTAAATAACACCAAAAAGTACTAACTATTAGTGCTCCTGGTCAAGCCGTACATGCAATACATGACCTGTGGGCAACAAGACTCGCCTGCTGCATAGTGACAATGTTGATTCTTAACATTTGATTTGAACTTATTAGGGCACAATACTCTCTCTACTTTTCTTCCTAAACTATTTGTCTTACTAGGAATCAGCAAAAGTTTTTTAGGCCACACAAAAATACTTTGAGGCTGAGATAACAAGATTTTGTTATTTATGGATGCCTTTGACTAATGTTGCAGCAGCACTTGAAGCACAATTGAATACAATTTTCCATGCTCAGTTTCATCAAAAGTTCTACAAAACTAAGGACTACCATACAAGCATTACAAACATTTTCTTCTAGATCAGAGAGATCACTCATCAAGTTTGCATTGCTGTTAATCTTTCTCCTTACTTATTATTGAAGTACGAGTGCTACTGTTTAGCCAGTGCAGGAGATTTCCCCTCCCTCAAAGGACTAAAAACTATTTGGAGCAAAAGAACAAAAATTACCTACCCTTTGTTTATGCTGGTCAACATAGCGCAGGCCAAAATAATCTCCTTCTATAAGATTGAGACGGTTGAACACAAAGTCCAGGAGGTATCTTCCCTTGTGGTAGCTCTGCAATGGAACATTTCACATTAACATTACTCATAATTTTATGATTGACAATGCACAATGGTTGGAAATTTAGTTGCTTTCACAGCATAGTAAATGAAAACTTACAGAAAACATTTCATTTATATTTCAAAGAAAAAATTAAGCTAATTAAACAGAGTAGAATATATTAGATTGGCAAGGCCTGCTAAAATGATGCATAATTCTGTAAATACATCAGGAACAATAAAGATATTCAATATATAATAAGTGGTACCTACTCATTTACAATACAATGGAAAATTATTTTCTTTAAATTTTAACATAGTTTTAAGCTACAATATTTTTTGGTTCAATAAAATAAAAAGTTTTAATAGAAATTCCATGAAAAAGTTCATGCAGGCTTACCTGAAAATCACATTGCACGACTTCACTATCATCCAGGAGTCGAATGGTGCACTTGTTTTCATCACTTAGATTTTTCTTACTGCCAAACTTCAACATATTTAACACTTTGTACAGGACAACACTGCATCTGAAATAAAACTAAAATGAAACTAAGAAAAGGATAAAAGGAAATGCCATTTCAATGCATATTTATTACTCTCTACATAACATATACATCTGGATTCTGGAAATCTACGCAAGTTATGAACTAAGCTATGTATTCAATTTTTGCATAGCTAGGAAAAAATAGATAAAAGATACAGGGCTGAATTTTTCTTTGAAAATAAGGTATATGTATATAGAGATGACCTAATGCTAACACATTGCAGACAAAACATTGATATAAATTGTAATTGTTGAAAGCTTTGAATCTAATGATAGAAAAACTTACAATTTCATATGCTGTCCATACTTAATACTTTAGATAAAACCTTATTTTGTCCCACAGTAATGCATTAACACGTATCTATACCATGCTGCAAAAAGTGTTCAATTGCCAACAATATCTCTAACTTGTAATTCATGATAAATTGGTAATCAATAGCATTTGAAATAAACTTTTAAGTTGTCATAAATTTCTTATGCACAACAGCAATAATTGGACTGACATCTATCAGAGCTTTTATTATGGGCTATATAGCCTCTCTAGGAATCACACATTGTACTAACAGGTTTAATGCTCTCATTCTGTTGGCTGTGAATCAGCTTCATCAAGAGATTTCTCAGAGTATTACTCACTGTCATATCATGCAATTTTGGACCAAGAGTGTTATTAGATAATAGAGTTGATAAAAAATCCCTCATGCTAGGAAGGTCAGCATTACTTCCACAAGTCTACAAACACTATTCCTGCCTTTTATTATATGCCCTCACTATGAAATTTTTCAGTACATCAACAACCATCAAACTACACTTTTCATGCAGTCCTTCTAGATGGCTCATGCCTAAACCACCATTAGTATTTCTGGCAAACCACTGAACTTCTCCATTTGACTCATTAATGACATTCATTAATATTTATTTCACACATTCATGCATACTACATTCAAAAAGCACAATACTCTATTGTTTCTTCAGCTAATATTTACTTTACTGTGGCCAACTGCACATGGCATTCTATTCAGCATCCAGTCTTCATTTTGGTGTCACTGGATAGAACTTTTTTTCCAAGCGGGCAAACCCTATTTCAGAAATGTTTATGACAACAAAAATTGTAAATTATTAGTTTACAGAATAGGATGCTCTATGCAGTTGGCTGCAGGGAAGTAGATGTTTTTCAAAAACTGGAGATGTAAGTATAATTATACAAAATAAAATGAAATGTCATAAATGTTTGGTAATTTAGCTAAACAATGAATACTAACCTATGTACAACTTCTAAATATATTTCTAGTTACAACAACAATAAGTAATATTTCTGTCTAGAATACCATTTGAAGAAGAACATGCAAGAACTGGCCCTGGTGTTGAATAAATACACAACACTATTATGCTACTTAAAGAGTCTACTCTTCTTCTTTCTTCTGTTTGATGAAGATCCTTAGTCCACTTGGTCCATGTGCCTAAAGCCTTGGCAAGTGATCAGCCAGGAGGGCTGTGTAGACTTCCGTACGTCCAACTCTTTCAGCACCTGCGCTAAGCTGAAACTCAACTCCTCTTCTTATCAAGGTTGGGGAGAGTAGAAGCAGACTACTTCTGTTTCTTCTGGATGTCTAGATGGCTTTTATTTCAGATGTAGAAGGGCTTCAAAGGAAGTTCAACAATCTAGTCCTGCGTATGTATCTCAGAAAGGAATGTAGACTTCCGGATTTACTTCTCTTTGAACACCTCCACTGTTGGACCAACAATCCTCAGCTGCACTAGATCTGCAAATAAGACAAGTCAAGAAGCCGAGAAATGAAGGCAGTGCAGTAGGTAATGTTCTATGCCATCAGATACTCTACAGAAGCTGCAGAGAGGACTGTCACGCAGTTTGAAATGATGCAAGTAAGAGCGAACTCCTGCATGACCAGTAAGCAGTCAAGTAAGGGCAACTTCTCCTCTCTTGGGAAATGACCAGGTGTAAAGGCCAATTAAGTTTTAATTTTTTAAAGCAATAAAATTGCATTTTTAACAATTTGGTTGCAGGCGGGGGGCTAAAAAAAACAAAAGAGTCTCATACTTTAGAAAGGAAGAAACCTGCACCGCTCGATTCCATTTGTCGTCTCCAGTCATTCCAGGCTCTTGGGTGTTTCTGCTTTACCCGTTCGAGTAAGTCTGGGGTAATTAAGCAAAAGCGTGCACTCCTGTCATTGTTGTGAGCTTCATTTGTTGCCTGGTCTGTTACCTCATTGCCCACTATGCCATAGTGTGCCTTTACCCATTGAAGCTCTACTATCCTGCTCAAGTTACACTCATAGAGCAGAAGTGCAACTTCTCTCTCTATACCATGGAGTGGTTCACCTCCAAGTAGTTCGTTGACTGCTGATTGACTGTCAGTAAGAACAACATTTGTGCAAAGGATACATTCCTTGATGAATATCATTGCCGTCTTAATGGCATTGAGTTCTGCTGAGTAAATTGTATGACATTGATCCAACTTCCATGTGTGAACAATTTGGATAGGCTTAACGTATATGGCACATGCACAAGTGCCATGTGCAAGCTTGGATCCATCCATATAAATCTCACTGTAGCCCTTATACCGGCAACAGACATAGTCAGAGAACTGTTGGGATACACACAGGCCCATAGTTGAACCAAAATTCTCCACTAGGCGCTGTTCCATAGGAAACCATGGAGGAGGATACGATTTGGTGAGAGTTTTTTACCCATGAGGTAAATCCCAGACCAATGAGACGATGTAGCATGCAGCTGGAATGTGCCAGGTATGCCTGGTTGCTTTCCAGATGATATTTCAAAGCTGGTCACTGTAGAAGTGTCCTCGAGTCTGGTGAGAAGTTTTAGATAAGCTTGAGCTAAAAGGAATGCATAACTGTGTTTCAGTGGTGGTGTATATGCTTCCACTTCCAGTGAGAGTTTTGAAGTGGTTTGTCTTGCCCCCAGAATAGAGCATGAGCATGCATTCTGGAGTTTCTCAAGCTGCTTCCCCGCAGTCATGCATGAGCCAGAGTTAAGGATAGTCCCGTACTCAATTTTTGACCATATAAGACTAATGTAGACCATTTTGAAGTTTGTATAGGCAGCTCCCCAACTTGAAGAGCTGATGGACTTTAGTATGTGCAGCTTTCCATGACACTGGGCCAATAAGGGCTAAAGATGACTATTTCAGATGAGAAGGGGACAATCCAACGTCATGCCTAGAACCCTCTGCTTCCTAGTTACTAAAATCTCTGTCTGTCCCATATAGTTTCCATTGAATATTGCGCCATGAATAGTTGAAGTTTGGTTTTCCATGGGTTGACTTCTAAGCCAGAGGAGCTAAACCAAGCCAGCAGTCAGCCCAGATGTCTTTGAAACCCAGTTAACATGGCCTGACTACCATCACCCACAGCAACCAACTTCAGGTCATCCACGTATGTCAGCACCACTATGCTCTCATCAGCAGGTAGGTCTTAAAGCATGACATTGAATAGTATAGGGCTCAAAAGTGCACCCTGAGGTACTCCACTGTTGAAAGTATGACTTATCAGAAATAGTGTCTTCTAATCTGACACATGCTCTTTTATCTTGTAGGTATGACTGAATTTATGAAAACAGCCTTCCTCTGATGCCCAACTTTGCTAGTTTACACAGGAGGAGTTGATGATTGACTATGTCAAAAGCAGGAATAAGGTCCAGGTATAGTGTTGCACACACTCTACCAGTACTCAAGGTTGTTCTGACATAATGCTCAAAGTGCAGGAGAACATCCGTGGTGCAGTGTTCATGTCAGAAGCTGGCCTGCAAAGGATGATAAAGCTTTTGCTTTTCCATGATTCACTCCAGCATGCTCTGAATTATATTCTCCATTAGTTTCCCATTACATGAAGGCACAGCAATGAGTCTATAGGAGTTCACTTCTGTATCACCTTTTGATGGCTTCTTCAAGGGAATGATGACTGCCACCTACCACTGAGTTGGGACAGAAGTAAACCAACTGGTGTTGTATAGGTAAAAGAGCATCTCTGTAGATTTTTTATCTAATTGTAAGGTAATTGTTATGTACAAGGTCAATTCCTGTTGATGTAGCTTTCAGTTGGCTGATTTGTCTGTTTAGTTCTTCTATGGTGATTGGAGCATTAAACGGCTCTGAATCATCCGGTTAAGCATTCTGAATTGAGGTGTTAAAGGATTGAGCTAGGCTTACATGCCTTGTACTGCTTATTTATTGGTAATGCTTGACAAAATAACCTGCTTTTTCTTTGGTGGTGGTCACAGGGACACCATTTACTATGATGGGGCACCTGGGAGCTTTGTAGGTTCCTTTGATACACCTGACTTTATTCCAGACTAGTGAAGCGGGGGTGTTTACAGTCATGGTAGATACATAATTCTCCCATGATGCATACTTGTGTCTGGTTATTACATTTTTGCAAAGAGCTGTTTTTAGTCTCAAGTGAGCCAAGTTGGCTGAAGTAGGTTGTCTTTCTAAGGCTCTGCATGCTTTTTGGCAATCAAGGACAGCTTGTTGGCAGTCATTGGACCACCAACAGGTTTTTTTTTTCTGGGATAGCCCAGTTCCAGATGGGGTAGTGGGTATATGTTTATTTGATGAAAACATTAGTTTTTGGACTGTAGTTCTAATGATGTTTTCAGCTGTATTAGGCATTGAACAAGATCCCAAATCAGAGTCCTCCCTCCATCTGATCCAGTTGACAGATTTCATCTGCTTTCTCTTGGGTTGTGGCAGGGATTCTCTAGTAGGTTGTAAATCTATTAGCACCATGATGGGGTAGTGATCACTGCCCATGCATTGCATAAGTTAGAGTGTGAGGTCAGAAATCAGTTGAGGCAAGTAGAGGCACACATCCATGCATGAGGTTGATCCAGTGCATCTATTGGTATAGGTATAAAAGTTGAATGGGTTAGCAAGGCATACACTGTCAGTTGCAAGGACTGATTCCAGGCTTATACCAAAGGGATTTGTGTCATTTCACTCACAAAAGAGAGGGGTATGTGCATTGAGATCAACAACAACTACAAGTGGTGCACTAAGTTAATGTATGTAGTGCTCCAGTTTATCAGACATTTTCTACCAGGGTTATAGAAGTATAGTATATCTATATGTTGGCCATCCTGCATGAAGACTGATGCCCTGTATCTCAAGTACCCCATTTTCTTGATTGCAAAAGTTTAAATGGTTGAGTGTGATGGATTTTTGGCACAGAATTCCAACACAACCTCCACAAGAAGGTCTATTTTCCCATAGTGCAGTGTAGTTATGGAATCATGGAGACTGTTTGTCCAACCAGGTTTCTGTAAGGCAAACTATATCAGGGGTTTGAGTTTGAAGCATTAATTATATTTCTGAGGCTTTGTTACTGATGCTATTACAATTTGAAATTTACTAGTTTCAGAGGTTTGTGGGTGGATTGAGATAGGACCATGGAATCTTATTTCTTATGTTTTTTTTTTGAGTTGATCTCCTACTTCTGGATGTAGATTCATCAGAATCCTGGCTGAGAATACTTGCTGTGGGTTGAGGTTCTTCATGTGCTTAACTTAAGAATGGTTTAGTACAAGTTGTCTCAATACTATTACTGCCAAAAATGCCTTGATATTTGGAAAGTAATGCCTAAAACATGAGTGTATTAACTTTCTCAATTTGGTATGCTTTTCTTGTACATGTTGAGAGAAAGGATTTCACACAAACTACTCAATAGTTTTCTAAATTAATCATCCAGAAGAGTTTTTACTTGGGATGCAACCCACATATTGTCTGCATCATGTCTCACACTCTGTTCATTCTCAGCTGCTGGGTGAACGGAGACAGGATTTGTTGTCTTATTGGATGCTGTGACTGCTGCAATGGATTTGATTGCTGAATGGTCATCTTGATCCACATCCTCAGTTTGGGTCACAACTGAATTAATGAGAGTTTGAGTACCAATTGATCTGGTTTTAAGTCTGATTTACTTGAAGAGGCTAGAACTTCTCAAGATTCTACTGTATGTTACAGATACAAAACATCCATCAGTTGATTTTATTTTTGTAGTTTTCTCTTGGGAGGTAATTAGAGGTGGTACAATTTCTCAGAAGTTTTGCTATGCTTCATGTGATCTGAGAGTAGCATGAGATTTTGATTCTTCATTCTACCTTTCTTCCTGAATTACTTGACAGCTTCTAGAATTTGCACAAGGTCAATTGACCTTTGCACAAGGAGACTCACAAGGTCAGTTGTGAGTCTCTACATCAAGTCTACAATCAAAGCACTGAAGAGCAGAGGCATTACAGTCCTTGTAGTTGTGTGTTCTTCCGCATTTGAGGCATCTAGGTTTACCTCAACAGCTTCTTGCCACATGCCCCATATGCTAGCATTTAAAGCACTGTGTTGGGTTAAATATATATGGTCTTGCCTTGTAAGTAAAGTATCCTCCATTTAGTTCTTCAGGAAGAAAACTCCTTGGGTAGTATTGCAGGCAAATTGATTCAGATATTATTTCACTTAGTTATTTGGAAATTAAATGTTCAACTTCACAAGTTTTGTGATTATTTTCTTTGTTCATAGTGTTTTCTAGTTCTTCTAAGTTTATGTCAAAGAAACTTGGAGGAATTACACCATATTTATATCTGCCTTGGTCAAGGGTGTGGGTGGCACTTTACATTGAACTCACCAACCTTCTGTTCACTTAATTAATAGTCTTTCCAGGGTAATAGGATCTACACATTACACATCAAAAGCAATTACTCCAGCTTTGCAATTTGCTCTGATTTCTTCAACGTTTAAACTTCCAAATGTACTTTCTTTGATTGTAGTGGCAAATTTTATTACATTCATGAAAGTTGCAAAATGATCTGTTCTTTGCGGTAGTACAACAATGGTATGGTTACTTGCAATCTTAGAGGTAGAAAGTCCCTGAGGATCCATGAAGGTCATGTCATCAGCAGCCAAATGTTGAGGATTTTTTACCACTTCAGCTGAGTAATTTACTTGGTCATCTGCTGCAAGGCCTCTTTGGATGTGATTTGGATTAGCATTTTTCTTTATAGGAATGTGGTTTTGGAGAGATTTTTCTTTTCTTTGCCAACTTATTTGGCTCAGCTTTGTTATTTACCAAAGTTGCAGCCTCAATTGAAGTAGTAAATGGATTCTTCCCCTTGCAGCTTAAGTTAGAACTTTCAGGACTTGCAATCATTGCACTTATATTGGGGAGAGAAATATCAGGATCACTTTCAAGGTTTGGTGAATTATCATTCATCAGCAAGTTTCCAGAGCTATTTTCTCTATGTTGACTTAAAATTGGTTCACTGGTTACCCCAGTACTTAAAGTTGCCACTCAGGAGGCTGGGGCTTCAATGGTTGAGTTTCATGGTCAGTTTGAGACATGAGCTAAGCCTGTGATGGGGCCAGAGAGACATCAACGCTTTCCCAAGTTTCTTGTATTGGTGAACTGTAAACTGATTTATCTATCATTACAGTTGCTTCTATTGCAGTAGCAGAGCCATCATCTTCAACAGAGACGGGTAGATTGTTAGCTTCTTGAGTTGAGGCTTCCGTTTTCTTTTCTTTTTTATCTTATTGTGAGCATAGAGTTACGAGATCTCGGTGGCTTTTTCCGACCCTCATCTATCTTCTACTTCTTCGTTCCCGACGGTTGTAGTTTTCTAAATTTTACCACTCAACTATTATCACCAACTTCACACTGTTGACGTTCAGCTCAGACATACAAACGTCCACACTCGACAAACACCAGACGTCCTGTCCCGAAACTCTACTCTAACCTTCTTCTTCTGTGTGATTAGTGGAGCTTAAAAAGTAAATCCATGTAGCTTCATGTCTACGGTTGTTTTTCAAAGGTGCAGAACTAGATCTGTAATACTCGAATAATTAAGCCCCGTCCACACTATCAAGTTTTAGAGCGAATTTGTTTTTCGTCAACTCTTTGCGAACACAAAAATACTGAGCGGGCTGGCAAATTTCGGTGTGTTTGTGTTTTCCATTTGGTTGGAAAACTCGAACACCTAATTTCATAAACACAGTGAACACTTGCTTGTTTATGTATATGTTGTGCAAATGCATGGTTAATTTGATGGGAGACGATTATTTTGGTTATTTATCTATTTGATCATAGCTTAATATTGTCATACGAGCCTATTTAAATTAAGGATTAGTTAATTTAACATGAATAGTTGCCGGCAGTAGCTGGCAGCTGCATAAATAGTGGTTGCCAACCTACCGGCATGGTATTGCTAGAAAATCGACGGCTTCAGACTTTTCAAACACGAGCAAAAACTTCATTACGTATATAAAAATAACACCTACATGACTAAGTAATTTGGTGCTCAACAGAGTTATGCTTTAATATACAGGATGCCTTAAAAAAGTTTAGCCAATTTCAAATAACTATAACTCGAAATCTATTGAAGTTACAAAAATTTAGAAAGTTGCACGATGTTGTAAAAGTTTATTTCTCATGTACATCTCGTAAGGATACCAGTTTGATTCAAATTTTACAATTTTTTGAATTATGTTCAATCCATTCCTTCTCGCAGAAATGTCTGGATTTTCTCTGAGTGCTTCTTGGACAATTTGAATATTTTATGATGTTTGTTCTGTTTTTTTTTTGGTGTGTGTGTGTTTTGGGCATCATAAGCTAGGGGTAGCGTGATGGCCTCGTAACCGAGAGGACCCCGGTTTGAACCTTGGCTTAGGAAGGCATTTTCACGTAACCAGGGAGTACTTCTCTCAGAAACGGAAGTTGATATCACACATTCCTCACATCCCTCACCACGCCAGTAGTTGTAAGTCCTTGAAAACCCTACGGTAAAACGTGCTGGAACTAATAAAGGCCCTTTTGCGCCCTGATCGGCCTTTGTTAAGATTTAAGCTGGTTTCTAGGGTTTTATACTTCTTGACATTTTCCCACGTGCTCGCCTTTGATGCAGAAGGTCTTTCAGAGAAGCGCTCTCGAAATGAGTCATGCACCTGTTGAAAACTTTTAGTCTCCAAATACTTCACAACGATGAATGTTCTTTGTTCTTTTGTCAGTTGCATCTTGAGGGCTCGTTGAAAGATAAGAAGAATAGCAATACTATCATGACGATGTCATAGTAAATTAATACGAAAGCGTATCTATGATACAACAAAAATGATCTGTGGAGTGCGTAGTGTAACTGTGAAATTAGTATTTATATTAGTTTGCACAAACAGGTTTTTGGTGTCAGTTTCTAAAAACAATAATTGAAAAAATACGATCAAATCTATTTTCCTTAAATTTCCCTACATAGATGTAGAATATTTTTTTAAGTTGGGGGTTCAAAGGTGTACGTTCGTTTTGGTCAGGATGGATAGAGAAAAACAGGGGTTTTGACGGGTACTTATTAACTCATGTATTTGCGTCGTGAAGATTCGGATCTGATCCCGATGGAATGGTGTTCTTCGTGGTGCGTGATTGTGTAGTTGAAATTGTGTGTGGTGCATTTAATGGGTGGCTTCGACACGGGACGCGAGAGATCTTGAGCACGCCAAGGAGAACCTCGAAGGAGGCCAGTAAGGGCGTTGCTTGTTTGAAATTGTGCGACGAGGAGATGAGAAGAAATACGAAGGACCGAGTCTGTGCGGGAACAAAGTGCTGGATCATTTGGTCAAGAGATAGGAAAACCCGACCCAGCTTACGCCTACTGAACCCTGGGTCGGGTTGCCCTACAGTTCGTGAAAAATAACTTACAATATCCCAAAGTTTGGTTAATGAGAGATGAATTTTGCTGCAAGGAATTTCTGCGCTATGAGAATTTCAAATGGTCATGGGAAATACATACAAGCGCTGTGCGCATTATATGTAAGAGCATCAGGCAGAATTTAGCATAAAAAACGTTTATGCTAACATAAGCAACATTCATACGAGCTGTTGCAATGAACTGACGAGTACGTAAACAGGTCAGAATCTCTTCCCCATAACAGGCCTCACACCCACACATAACCTCACTAACACCACGTGTGNTTTGAAATGTAGCGGCCGCTACAATTCAAAGTAGCGCTGCCCAGCTCTGACCACATGTGACAACGTTTAAGCATCGTGCAGGAAGATGAATTATCAGTATGAGTTGTACACTGCTATTTATTTATATAAGCCAACACAATGATAACGTGACTAAAACTAGATTATTTGAAACAATCAATGTAAACAACTGCACTGTTCCTTGAATATATGTGTAGAATTTGTGTATAATAGTGTTTTAATTTTATTTCTTGGCAGTTTTTAGTCATGTAGGTGTTAGTTTTATATAAGTAAGAAAGTTTTTACACGTATTTGTAAAATTTGAGCCGTTGATCTAGCAATGCCATGCCAGTGGGTTGCCAAAGGCAGCTGCCAGCTACTGTCGGCTGCCTTTCACGCTGAATTGACTAATCCTTAATTTAAATAGGTTCATAGGACAATATCAAACAATAATAAAATGTATAAATTACCAAAACAATCTTTTCCTGTCAGATCAACAATTCATTTGAACAATATATACATGAGCAAGCGTGTGTTTGATGTTTCAACGAAAGTTTGTGTTTGTGATTCCAACCGAATGGTACTCACAAACACACCAAAATCTGGGAGCCCGCAAGGTGTTTGTGTGTTCGCGGAGGGTTGACGAACACCAAATTCGCTTCAAAGATTGATAGTGTGGACGGGGCTTTTTAAGCTCATGTATGTGAGTTCAATTTGCTGTTAATGCAGGATTATATTTTGCTTTATAGGAATTTTGTTGAAAATGTGCTAAAAGAGCATTGGCCTATTTTTGATTACATTTTAAGTTTAGACAGACATTTTATTATATTGTTTCTTTCTAGTCAAGCCACTGTATGCAACTCCGAGAGGTACTAAATCGTTCCGGATTATTAATTGCACCACGACAGCTGCAGCGGTGCAGCCGCAAAACATGGAAGAACCTGCAAGTTTGCAGGTTACACGCACTTTTGTTAAAGAAATTCAACAACTTTCAAGATACCAGAAGAAGAAATATAGAAGACTATTCTCTGAACTGCGGTTTGAACTTGAAACGTTTTCTATTATATAAGATGCGTAGGAGATGCACTACATGCGTGGTCTAGGGAAAATGGAAGCACTCATTAAATAGAACGAGTAACTCAGAACCTTTTCTAATTCCAACACGTTTTCCCATTGAGTTTTCAATGCCTTACAACTACTTGCGTTGTGTGGAATATTTGGTTTAAACTTCCTTTTTGTAAGGAAAGTACTCCCTGGTTAGGTGAAATGCCTCGCCTGACCCGAGATTCGAACCCTTGTCTCGGCTGGAAGGCCATCACGCTACCAGTACGCCATAAGCCTACTAGTGCTTTTTCAAACAGAGAGAAAGCAATGCTTAAATCGCCAATTGAACAAATTATGTAGCAGGAAAGGCTATGTTAAAGTTCTCTAGTGTTTCAATGTACGACACATATAAAAAGTGTAGCACAGAAGCAGGTATAAACATAACATATTTGTCTTTATTGAAATTCTACTTTTAAGATTTTGATCATTGTATTGCTCCATCAGTATCAAGTAAATCTGAATAAAATGGTATCAGGTACTGTGAGGTACATAATTTGAAATGCAAATCAGGATGACATAAATGTAAAGTTCATGCTAAAATATTTATGCAGTAAAAATTATGTTGCCTTTATTGTCAAATGTTTAATGCCACAAAAGAATCTTTAGTATTAAGAGATTGATTAAATATGATTCAAGTTTCAAGTACCCATTGGTTATTTAAGACTGTATGAGTATGAGACATATAAAAAATTATTATACCTTGTGTTTTTTTAGAAAGACTATGCATAAGGGTATAAGGGTATTCCTTTTGTCATAAATATTTTTCTATAAAATTCAGTTTTTTTGTAAAAAAATACCTAGTCAAAAAATTTTATTTATACATTCTAGGAAATAAGCAAACTGAATAGGCCAATTTTTTACTCCAATAAGATTGCACTATGAAACACAAGTCCTAGTCCCATAAAAGTTGGTTTACAGTATTATCAAAACAATTAACATAAACTAAGGAAGCTAACTAGCAAGCAATTGATTTTGTGAAATGATAAAAATATATTAGGCCTCCTTCTTTGGTGACCGCTGACCGTCAGCAGACTCGAAATTGCGATCCTAATTTGCTGACTGCTGACCATCAGCTGGTCAGCAAAAAAGGGATTTTGGTCAGTTGCTGATGGTCAGTAGCCACCTTACTGACCAATTTGAGAATGGTCAGCAGCCTCTCCTGCTGGCTAATAAATTTTTAAAATATTTGTATTTTCTAACTTTTTTTATTTTGTCTTACAGGAGTCACAAATAATATATTTCAAATATTTTGAAAGAAAAGCAGAAGAAATAGACCAATATGGATGAAGAGGTATGTAAATAAAAAACTAACATTTTATAGAGATCATCTATTACTTGTATAGTTGGTTAGACATCATACAATAAGTGTACTTCTTTTTTAAAGTTTTATGGTGGAATGCTTGAATTGCTAATTAAAGCTGCCAGTGAAGTCTAAAATAAATCTGCTTGTCATTGGTTCTTGTTTGGTTTCTCTGCCTTTTGACTTTTATTGTGCATAACTTATTTTTCAAATCATAAACTGACTTCTTTTCTTAAAAATGCACCTTAAAATCACCCTCCATTTTAACACTTGAAGATCAAATTGGATAAAGGTGTTCAACAACCATTTTGGCTGTCATGGGCAACTGTCAAGAAAGAAAATATAGTCGAATCATTCAACAAATGTGAAATAAGTAAAGAGTCTTATGCCACAGAAGATAGGGTAAATCAGTACAGTAGCTGTCCCACTTCTTGCATTATTAAAAGTGATTCTGGTGAATGTGTTTAGTTTGCATTAGCACTGTGCAAGCCATTATTTTAATTGGAGCTGCCCCAATAAGTGCTTATGTGTCAGGAAATAAATTTTGTGTTGGAATGACAATTTGCATAAGGAATATTTTATTTATGAATTAGGTTTGTATGAATATTAGACGGTTAGAGTAAATCAGGTATATGTTTTAATAATAGATCATTTAGAAGGAACCTTGTGTGCGTTTTTATTATAATTATTAATATTTTAGTTAAATAGGTTATGAGATAGTGAATAGTAATGAAATTCTTTAAATAAGTTTAAATATTGTTTTTTTGGCAGTGTGTAATGTTGCAGTTCTAATAATATTGAAATGTAAAGAAATATATCTAGAGGAGATATTCATTTTAGAGAGCAAATCTATAATCTCTATTGATCTAGTAAATCACTGGAAGTATAAACTGTATTTTTTTGGGAAACTTCAATCTGTATCAAAGCAATTGTAGAAATGGCAATAAAATTTAGAGAGTTGAATTCTTGGAACATATTTTTACAAGGCATTTGGTATGAATTTTAATTCCATTTCCATTGGTGTTTTTATGAAATAAAAATTTCTTTTGCCAATATACCTATTAATATAAGTCATTGTGATTGATTTCAGTTTTGAAAAACTGCATTAAAACAAGTTAACAAATAGTTATGTAAGTAAAATGTTACTACCTATTGCTCATACAGTATATATTCATTTTATATGGTTCCGTTAAATATTATGAAACTGAGTTACACATGTTCATGGTTGTTATATCTATTGAAAATTTATTATTTGGCATTTTATAACCCCTTGATGACATTCCAACTTTTTTCAGATTGAGGAGCTGCCCATTGATATCCACTTGAACAAGCTCGTCCATTTTGTAGTCTCTCGTCAACATGCCAAGAAAGACTGGGCTGAGACTGCACGTGTTGTTAGAGAAAAAATCAATGCAGCCATTCAAGATATGCCAGAACATCCCGAGATCACAAAACTGCTCTCTGGAACCTGTGAGTTTATGATAATTTTCTAGTAATTTCTTGTTAAATAAGCACTCTGGGATTTGAGTTACATATGTTCAAGTTTTGAATTTCTGTTTCGTGATCTGATTAATTCATGGCATACATCCTTTAAAAATATCTACATTACCAAATTGAATTAGAAACTTCTTTTAGTACAATTTGCTGTTTTATGTCAGGTCTTCTACAATTGACGTTTTCTGTAGGTTATTCCTGCATAGCTATAGAGATGACTGTGCATGTATCAGTTTAAGAATTGATGGCAGGATATGTTCAGCGTGTTCATTGAAAGAACTTTCTGAATGAATTGTTTTTCACATTTAAAATTTTAGAATGATTCCCATAGCCTGTTATGAAATTCAAGTGTGAATGTCATTTGGGAGAGATAATGAGAAATAAGATTTTAGGGAGGGGGTGTTATTGGAAAATACCTTTATTATTTGATTTAAAATAGATTTCATTACCTATAAAAGGATTAAACTGAATGTTTATGAAGAGGTCCAGATAGTGATCAATGAGAAAATGAAGAAAGGAGCGGCCTATAACTGAAGCAAATTATATAACACTAATATGATTTCAAAGTTATGCAGTCATGATGTTAAGTGAACTGCTTTTTTGGAGATTCAAAAGATTTCAGATGCTAATTGAATTTTAGAGATTCTAAAAATTTCAGATGCTGATTGAATTTTAGAGATTCTAAAAATTTCAGATGCTTATTGAATTTTAGAAATTCTAAAGTTGTAGTATCTATATTGATCTTGTATATCTAATAGGTGCAGGGTGGTGTAAATGAGGTAGCCATACCCTGAAATGATGTGAGAGTGACAGGGATAGCAATTATATTTAATTAACCAGTGTATCATACCCTGATGAAGTGCTAGATTGTAATCCAGGCCTTTCAGATGCTGTCGCTCTGTAGTAGATCAAGTTTAATTTTATTTTTTTTTAAAGTTGGTTAGCAAACTTGAATTACAATAAGCAGAAAACTTATCTGCATGAATGCATGTATCCATTGGAAATAAGATCAAGCAGTTTATGACATTATTTTGAATTGATTCTTGGAGATTAATATGAAAATGAATGAAATTATGAAATCTATATAATACTAATACTCAGGTCATCTTGCTGTCTTGTTTTTTTGTTTGTAACTTGCATTCTCTTCAGTAATAACATAGGACATCAATTCAAAATTCATCTCTTAGTAATTAAATTAGGGTTTTCCATCATATCATGGTTACAGTTCATCAAGACTAAGTGAATGAATTATTTTCTGTGGTTTAATATATTTGTTACAAAATAAAGAAGAATCATAAGAGGCTCAAAAAGAACTTGAAAATGATGACCCAATGTGTTATGGGTGTGTAGTAATAATTAAACTTATGCATTGTTTATGAGATATTTTCTTAGTAATCTTTAAAATTGAATTATTAGTGTAAAATTTTGAACCACACCTAACTAGTATGACTTGCAACTAGCGTGCCTGTTATGCGTTCACTAACGGCATGCAGTGCAAGTGTGCTTTGTGTTGTAAGCGGTGCAGCAAAGTGGTGGGACACACTTGCTGGTTCAATAGTAGTGAAATTTACTAGCATCGTATTTTAGTTTTATGTGTATAAACAATGCAATTTTATGTTAGGTTTGAAAGCACTTTGGTTCATTGTATATTTGATTTTTTTTTTCATTCTATAAATGAGTACACTTTATATGGATAGGGAACTGAAAACTAATTATCAATCGACAAATAAGTCAGAACATTTGCCATACCCTGCATCATATCTTGAGTTATATTTCAGTACCAGAAACACCAAGAAATATCCTCTGTAGTGCATTCATTTAACATTAAACTGCTTCATCACAAATTTAGGGTAAGAGGCAATGTATACTCAGTAAATTGCTAATGGCTGCCCTTTTGTTTCAGACATAAATTATTTTCACTGCCTGAAGATCGTAAAAATTCTCAAAGAAACGGAAGCTGACTCAAAGAATATTCTAGGATGGTACACGTCACAACGCATGAAGGTTGGTGCTATGCAAGCCAGTCATGCCTGGACCTACTTGTCTTAATGTTAAAGAACTTTTTCCCATGTACTGTGCTTTGTAAAGAATATTCAGGCAGATCTTCTAATTGGGACAGTGAAAATTTTAACAATATTGAATTGAAACCGAAATTTAGATACTAACGAGTTCATTAGAATATCAACAAAGTTCATGTCACTTAATGGTGAACTCTTTTCCATTTCATTGTAACAAGCTACTTCATTGGACTCCTCTAGCCTATCTCGTTCCAATTACGAGCATTGTCTGTACCTGTAATTTTATTTGGCTGTCCAATTTATGTTTCCCCTTTGCAACATTAGATTTATTTGAATATGAGTAAAAACACTAGGCATTAGTTTTCAAGTCATTAACAACTTTGTGACGCTGGACGAGCACTTTGTAAGAAGCGTTTCTTGTAACTTGGGTACTGCCTGAAATTAGTGTACAACCTGTAACTGGTGCTCCACCTATAATGAGTTCTTCCATTAATAGTGGCATCAGCTGTAGCTAGTGTACCGCCTGGAACGAGTTCTTCCATCAATAGTGGCATCAGCTGTAACTAGTGCTCCACCTGTAACGAGTTCTTCCATTAATAGTGGCATCAGCTGTAACGAGTTCTTCCATTAATAGTGGCAGTAGCTCTAAATAGGGTGTTGGCAGGACTGGCAAGCGGTGGTCAAGGAGTACGAGAAGGGCGGCACCTACCTGGCCGAGAGCGGCCACCTCCTGCACCAGTACGTGGCCCATGAACTGCCGGGCATCCAGGCCCAGTTGTCCCGGTGTGCACAGATCCAGCAGGTCAGAACTAATAATAAATGTTCAATGTTGTGAATGAGGCGGGGTTCGCTGAGGGAAGTTGTGGGTGTATGAACATGAGCTGAGGTGTACTGGGGGCGTCAATGTTCTATCTACCCTTCAATGGACCCATTTTAGATGTTCTATTACTCTTTCCTACTTTTTGCGGTAAGCAATTCAGGTGATTTATTTGACTTGTGTTGTGGTAGGAAATAGTGATAACTTGAATAAAATGGAATTATTTTTATTTTTTAATTATTTGCTGTGTTAGACCCTGCTGGAAATGGGTCATATGTTTTTGCTGGTAGGTCGTGGGTTAAATATATATAAATGCTATTTTAAAACTCAGTGAGTAACTTAATGGGCTATCATACGGCGCTACCTGTTTTGAATTCTACGAGGGCGTTTGTGTGTAGGTCAAATCAATTTTTTACTTCTGAATAAATGCAATACGTTAGAAAAAATAGGTCTGGAAATTGTGTTCTCTTCATTACCTCCGGCAGGCTGGATCTGACGAAAGCATTCAGCAAAGAGTAGGCACCCAACATGCACTCAACTTATGCGTCATGTTTTGTTTTAAATATGCGCTATACCCTCGTACTTCTGATGCCAAATCTGTTTTTTATGGACATTTATGTTGCAATCCAACATATATTCTGTTTCGACTATTGCAATTCAGTATATATTGTGTTTGGACTATTGTAATCCAGTGTATACTGTGTTTGTACTAATGCAATCAGCATATATTGTTTGAGCTAATGCAATCAGCATATATTGTTTGAGCTAATGCAATCAGCATATATTGTGTTTGGACTAATGCAATCAGCATATATTGTGTTTGGACTATTGCAATATGGCGTATATTGTGTTTGGACTATTGTAATACAGAATTTGTTGTAGAATTTGTGCAGTATAAAATCCTGAGTTTCCTTAGCGTCTCGTGATCATCCTGTTCAGCTTTGCTACCTGAAATTAACTTTTGAAAACAAATAAAAGGGTATGAACGAGTGTGTTGGTTTTTGTTAATTTGCTTCTCAGTACTGGAGATTGCATTCACGAGTACCATGAAGGACCTAGCGTATTGCTACATCCTATAATGACACCTCTTTTGTCAAAACGCAGTGACATCTCATGCCTAATACATTCAAATCAACGATTATAGTGCGTTAAGAAATTGAGGAGAAACTCGGTAACTTTATGCTTCACTATTGCCTCACTTGCCGCAATTGAGCTGCTGGTTTTTTGGAGTAGCACATGGCAGCAGAAACGAGCCATGTGGCCCATTTTAGGTTCCTACCCAAGCCCCGTGCCGCCAGGCACCAATCACGTACTGGCAAGCGATTAGATGAATAATAGGAGGGCTGGACTAAATAAAAAAGAACAGGTAGGATTGCTACCACTTGTGTTCTGTGATCAGATTAAGATCTTAACATGTTGACTCCGATTCTCCACACAGGTAAAATTACATGCCGACAAATATCTCTGCTGTGAATTTAAAAATGAAGGATTTTGGTTTCACAAATTTGGTTACTCTATTAATTTTCTTTCTAATCAGAACTAGCTTATTCGATTGATGAACACAAATTTGAAGAAAACTCGAAAATTTGTATTTATACATGATAACGCTTTGGTTACATTAGGTTAGGTTACATGATCGCGTGTACCATATATGACCCACTTCGGAGTCAACGTGTTAAAGTGTACCTTGTTGGTGAGTGGTGTGTTGTGTGCAGGAGTGTGACAAGCGAGAAGCTGATCTGGCCAAGATCGCCCAAAATGCCCGGAAAGCTTACCTCCGTCAGTGCAAGCAGCTCGACATTGAAGGCAAGGATGTGAGTGACGACCTTCATTTCAGTTCTCGCTCTCCCGTCATGTGCGTGGTCAGCTTTCATGCGTTATGAGTGTTCTGCAGAGTAGCGTTGCTGACAGTCAGTCAAATTTAAATGCTTCGAGTTTTACGCTCATCTCTCGTATTCAATCCAAAATAATGTTAGTGTACATTCTCATACATTTCTTAACAAGGAGGTTTGACTCTTAGGGTGCGTGCAGGTAGATTTCTCGAGCTTGCGTTCTCGAGTAGGAAAAAAGAAACAAAGTCACGATGGAACTTCTTTCCTTTGGCAGTGTTTCAGAATGGATATCTTCACTGAAATTTTGGAAGTGTTATGAGTTACAAAGTAAGTCTACTGTAGGTTTTGGTTTAGTAAAATCTGAACTTGCTTAACTTTTCTTATTTTTACAGTCCTGTTTTTAGAATGAAATTAGGATTTTAATTTAACTATTGCGCAGTCCACATATGCTGACGAGTTTAAAAGCATTTAATTTCACTTATTTAGGTTATGTTTTGACAATTTTTTCAAGTATTCACGATTAGCCTCTTTTCCTTAAAGTGACTCTCGAGTGTCGTTTAATTTGGCGCGTTTAACTTGTGCAATTCATTGCTTCTTCCAGATGCTCAAATGTTACTGAATAATATTTCATGTAATTATTAGTGTTGTTGTTGAGTTCTTGGTGTATGCTTTTTTTATACACAATTTTTGCTTTCATTTTACCTGTGTTGTTTACTTGGGGTATATCTTCCTTGATAGAATTCCATTCTCAGCGTAACTTCAATTGTAAATACTTGTGTGTGTTTTTCAGTGTTTTTATTTCTTAATTTTTACACTTTGTGAGACACAGATATGCAAGTTTCTACATCAGGCCAAATTGAACAACGATGTTTCGTGTGACCTAGCGTGCAGACGGGGCCGGTCACACGGCCCCGTGACCTAGGCTAGGCCGGCCCCGTCTAGGTTTGTGTGTCTATTCTATGTGGAGTGGTGTTCCCTGGGGGACACTGTAAGGTTATCTGAGCTTCTATCTTTCGTGCTCATTTTGCTTCTTTTCATTTTGATGTTTCTTCTCTGATTATTCTTCATCTTTTCTTCCTCTTCCTTTTTAACGTGTTTCTATGCGGAGGTAATCTTGGATGGGGACAAACGTGTCTGTTAATTCCACGTTTTGTAAAGTCTATACAAAATGGTCCTTTCTTTTCGCTCTCTTTGGATCACATTTGATGTGAGTAAGGTGCTTTAAACTAAGAATCTGATCTAATCTAAATCCAGTCAATAATGAGAATAAAGTTCTGGTGCTCAGGTTTCACTGCATCGTAATGAATAAAAATATTTTGTTTAATGGAAACGATAGTGTTCTATTGACTGGATCATATTTACAGTTCGTGCAATTTTCAGGTACGACGTGAACTCATCGAGCAGCTCAAAGAACTTCCGTCGGAACTAAATCGAATCGGCCAAGATTTTTCAGAGTTGACGGACGCTGCACAGTTCTACCTTTCTTTCGTGGCTTTCACGTGCGACGGCAAATACCAGGATGGCTTGAGCATGCTCCGCTACATCGCTGGTGGGTCCCACGTGTCTCGTGTGGTGGGCTGAGTGGGGCTGGGAGGCTTGGTGGGTCCCACGTGTCTCGTGTGGTGGGCTGAGTGTGGCTGGGAGGCTTGGTGGGTCCCACGTGTCTCGTGTGGTGGGCTGAGTGTGGCTGGGAGGCTTGGTGGGTCCCACGTGTCTCGTGTGGTGGGCTGAGTGTGGCTGGGAGGCTTGGAAGGCTAAACGTTGGCCAAATTAATCAAGGCCATGTGCATGGTTTAGGGAAAATTAGGCAAAGCGAAAAAGGCGAATCTCGAAAGCGACATGCATATTTCAAGCACCATTTGATTTGTGTTAGAAAAAACTAGTTCCAGATATTCGAAATATGTGCTTTTGACGCAAAAGCACATTCACATTTCAAACAGTTAGACCTGAAAATTCTGACCCTGGAATCAAAGGATTCTCAAAATAGGTGCGTCATATGTCGAGAGTCACCGGTAGACCTACGTGACTTAGGCAAAGGGGGAAAAATGGAAGAGTCGTGAACTTGACTTAGCAGAACAAGCATGGAATCGGTTTTATAAAAAATTGTTAGAAAGTTTAATAATTGAGTAGTATTGATATCGATGAGTATCGGTGGCGTACATGCGGTAGATATTGAACGATTCTATAGTGCGTTCAATAACGAACTTCAGAGCTAATTTGGAACCACTGGCACTTCGAAATTGTTTGTTTCTGTATAAAGAAAGAAATTAAAAATGCTATGAGAAATGTTTTGTTTCCACAAACTTCAATAAAACGTAGAGCTTTCGAGCGCAGACATCGCTCATTTTCAGTAGAAAATTCTTAAAAGAAAAAATACAAATTTAATGCTGGAAAAGTTCAATACACAATTTTAAAAATGATACACAATTTTAAAAATATGTGTATCATTTAATTTGCCGTTATTTTTTGAAGGCTTCAATATACCAGTTATATTTTTGCAGATATGTGCGATGCATCTTTGGATCACGGTTCGTATGAATAGGAAGCTTTAAGCTAACTAATGAATATTATAATTTTACTAAATCATTGACGGAATTGACAGCTTTGCCATCGCTTCTCTCGTGTTCACTTTCTGCACAACGCAAATATTTGTCTGCACGTCTGGGGTAACGTGCAGCCCGCTGTGTGCAGAACACGGGGACGTGACCACGTACCAATACATTCATGGAGAGGAGCCTCTCTCAATAGAAGCCCCCACGGACTCCCTGACGGATCTCAAGGATCAGCCAGAGGGCGATGCCGGTGGCATCGACTTTGGTGATGCCGGTGGTATCGACTTCGGTGACGATGCGGCTGCAGGTATTTATGATAATTTCGTCATTTATTAACACGTTGACTCAGATTCTCCACACAGGTAAAATTACATGCCGACAAATATTTCAACTGTGAATTTAAAATGAAGGATTTTGGTTTCACAAATTTGGTTACTTTATTAATTTTTTTCTAATCAGAACTAGCTTATTCGATTGATGAACACAAATTTGAAGAAAACTCGAAAATTTGTATTTATACATGATGGTGCTTTGGTTACATTAGGTTAGGTTAGATGATCGCGTGTACCATATATGACCCACTCCGGAGTCGTCGTGCTACAGTTGGACGTGGTGTGCTGTATTTTGTGTGTAAACACTTCTCAGCGAAATGACTTCGATGAATCGTTGTTAGTGGTGGACTGGGATGAGATGAATTCTAACACTCTGGTCTGATGTAGGGAAAAGGTGCGCGGTTGTTCATATTTTGAGGTAGTACTCGTGACCATCATTTTAATTGCATGGTTGACATTTTTTATCGATCGCTGCCGTTAAATTTGTAAGCTTTTCTGAGTTCAAACTGTGAAAATTCTCTGTTTGTTCTTGATGTGAATGATATTTTATTCTTGAAACGGTTGAGGCACCTTGGTGATGAAGACAAGAAAAACTCACTCAGTTCAATGTTCATGCAAGAACCGTACAGATGGACGAGCAACATTGTTCATTATTTTCTCATGTGTAGAAGTTGCAGCTCTTGCCTCTGTTGTTGGACTTTTAGGACTCGGCTGAACTCAATGTGCAAGTTTCGCCAGTTCTTCTAGGGATCTGTTTCTCTGTTGTTTCAGTTTCCAGTCAAATTTGATAAGCCTGCCGCGCATGTGGGATGCGAAAACGGGCATTGTGAACTTGTAAAATTTTCTTTTCAGGTGATGGAATAGACTTCGGCGAGAGTGGGGGAGATCAGATCGACTTCGGTGATGACGATGCAAGCGGCATTGACTTTGGTGACTCCGCTGCTATTGATTGGGGAGCTGCTGAGGCTGTGAGTGGTGACGCGTGAGTGTTGAGTTGGAGCTGTGAGTGGTGACGCGTGAGTGTTGAGTAGACACGAGAGCGTTTAGTGTTGACCGTTTCAGACTAGTGAGCGCGTCCGATGCAACCAGGCACTCGCTGTCACCTTGACAGTTTCGTTGTTCCATGGCGTCAGAATCGGTTTAAGGTGACAGCATTTAAATTGCTTTCCTATTATAATAGTTTCATGATGTGAAAAAAATACTCATGTGATACATCTTCAACGAAAAAATACATTTTCAACGAAGATACTCATGTGCGTTAGTGGCAAGAGCTATTGATTGCAATTAAACGTAACTGAACAACGGAATGTTCAACTTGACACCCATGTGTGTCACGTGGCACCGAACGTGTAAGTTAAACTGATCCATAACTTCTGCACGAACGTTCATGTAGGAAGACGTAACGAGCACTGAAGTTTTTGTGGGACCCATGGGCCTCTGTTAAGTTACCTCACCTATCGGTAGGCGTTCGGGACTTCTATCTTTCGTGCCTACTCGTGTTTTCAATATTCACACCTTATTCGCTATCTCTTCTTTGTCTTTCCTTCCTCTTCATTCGGAACTTCTGTTTTGAGGCGCAGGAGTTCCTGTGTGAGAACATATCTTGTGCATAGATTCCCTATTTTCTTTAGTCTATACTATGTTGTCCAATTTCTTCGCCATCTTTGGATCATATTTGATGTAAACAGGGAGCTTTAAGCTCTCTAATAATATAATCTAATCTTATTGGTGCCTATCGAAGACGTCTCGAGGGAGGGAATAAGGCAGATTATAATGCTAGAGATGTACTCTTCTCATGTACCAGTAAGTCTAATGATTCAGGATTAAATGCCATATTTTTAATTTTTTTATTCACTCCATAACGCCCAAAATTTTTTCGCGATAAGTCTGCCGATGTCTTTCTACGGTACACCAGCCGCAGCCGAACGAAACGAGTTAATATGTTACCATTAATCCTTCTAAGATGGAGAGCGAATTTTCGTCTCGGTGCCACGTGAGGAAGCTCAATGTAGCCAAACGGCTGTAGACTACTTTAGAGTCAAGCCTACGGAGGAGGAGGAGGTTTATCGTTGGAGACTGATTTAACTGTCGATAGTAACTTTTGTACTTTTATATTACTCAATTTTCTAAAATCTTTGTTAATAGAAAATTATTGAGTCTTTAATTGCACCCTGATTGCAGGCAGCTGTAGACATCACAGTTGAAGATAGCGGAGTGTCTGGGGGAGTGGCCAGAGGATCTGAAGCTCTGTCTTTGCTGCTCAACCCCACCACCAGGAGCAAGATCCTCAACGACCTGTACGAGGTGATGCTTAAACTTGGCTTGACGAAATTTTTTTTACCAGTTTTTTTACGATGTCGAAAGGGCCCTATTCAAATTTGTCTGCAGTGGAATCCTGTTCTTTTAAAACAAGTTGTCCGTTTTATTTGCCGATATCGTTTAGATATTTTCTTTCTAAATCTGATGTTCATGGAAATCGTAGGTAATGTACATTTAAGCTAGTTGTATGTAATCGTATTCTGAATTTATTTCGCACTATTGTCTTTGAAATGCATAGAATGCGGGAAGTCTTAAAGTTGACCTGAATGTGTGCATCAAAATTTTTATATAACAAAACTCGATTGCTAGGGTAAATTTATATCATATAATGGATTTTGAATAGTTCTTTGAGCGATGCGAGTATACTCTATTACTTGCAGTTGTAGGTTTGAAAGTTGTGTTTGCTTTCAATTTGACCATAAGGATGATTTATTGTACTCCTAGTCTCGCAATACATATCCAAGTTCAAAACTCAACCACCATTACTATATTTTTCTAGGAGTAAATGATCCCCCGGCTAGTCACATCGCAGGAAACGTGTTGCTTCTTCAGGACTCGTTAGAGACGAGTCAACTCATTGTCACCCAACTCGTATTTCTCAACTCAGGACGAGCAAACTCGTCAAAACTTCGATTCAAGAAAAACAACTTGAAATGAGTTAACTCGTTTTCCTAACTTCTCTTGGTGTAAATCCACCAGTCTCGATCGTACTCATACATCTGTACCAGATAAAAAATTCGGCTCAAAATATAGGGTTTTCGCCGGAAAACGTGCCAAGGAAGGAGTCAAGTGTGAGATTGTGACTTTTCGTTGACGTTGCTGTTGCCCTCTACTTCCCTGACCAGCTGGAGGCTTTCCTCAAGTACCGCCTCGTCGAGACGAGCTCCTCTGACGACAGCCTGGTCACCCTCAACATGTGGGACGAGGCGCCCAAGCAACTCCAAATGGTTGGAGTTGGCTGATACTTCCGAAGGAAACTTGTATGGATGGTTGGAGTTGGCTGATACTTCCGAAGGAAACTTGTATGGATGGTTATAATTGGCTTATACTTCGGAAGGAAATTTGTACGGATGGTGAGAGTTTGTAGATATTTACGAAGGAAACTTGTATAAGCGTCGGAGTTTGTAGATATTTATGCATGGAATGTTGTACAAACAAAGTTCATAACATAAATATTTTCAAAGGAAATTTGTACTCATGGTCAGTGTTTGTAGACTTTTTTCATGGAATGTGAGGGAAGTCCTAAAAAGGATGGTGTTTTTAAACATGAATGCAAGTCAAGTGTGGAAATTCATTCTTTAGTTTCTTTTCCATTTTAAAATTTTTTCGGTCTATATTTGTTCCTTATTGATAGAAATTCTTCCTTACAGGTTTCTTCTGCGACGCTCGAGTCGTACTTGAACATCGTCCAAAAAATACTTCAGAAGCTCACGGCCCCCAAAATAGTGCAGCTTTTCATGATCAGCGAGTCGCATCGGTGAGAAACGGCAAATTGTTATCTTGAACTCGGTGTTCTAAATGTTTGCTTCGGTGCACCCTAGGAATGATCGAAAAAGAAAATTGATGAAAATTAGTTTTGAAAAGAAGTGAAAAGCCCTTTGAGAATCGGTTGAGTGCAAGTTTTGTGACTGAATGCTTCGCCTCACCTCAGAAAATGAAAAGAAGAATGGGTGAAAGTTCTGAAAAATGTGAAAGTTTCTGCGCAAGTTGCTAGCTGTAAGGAATGATAATAGTTTGACGCTGTCGCAAGGTGGTGTTTTGTATTGGTTACATTGAAGCCTTGCAGGATGTGGCATGTGGTGAGCAATAGTATTGTGGTGCGGCTGTTGGATACTGTTTTGTGGATAAAATGAGGAAAAGTCGGCGTAGGCGTTTGGGTTTGTCGGAATGTAGCGTGGCTTTAAGAAAGCAGTGGGTGAGAATAGAATGTTTTTTAGTTTGGTATTTGGTACCTCTGCAAAAAAAATAAGAATGAATGTAGTACTTGAAGAGACCCACTTAAAGTTCAGAAGACTCTCGAACTGGGACATCTGAATGATCTGCTTCCAGTGAGCATGAGGTCAGAAGTGTGTGTTTCTTAAAAGCCAATAATGGCACAAATTTTTCTCATGAGACGCCCCACGCTTAGCTACGTATTGTAACTGAATGTAGCCTTTCCTCTACTGAATATATATGTGATTCGTTTCTATTTTTGACTCTAACTCAAAAGTGTCGAGTTCAAATTTACTGCAATGAACGCTTTTCAGCAACTTTTGCAGGATGCAAGTGCAGCTATTCAAACCATTTTCCTCGTATTTGAATATCTCGTTTGTCACTCTCTTTATACTTACACAGACCATAACAGACGCTTATTTTAGTTAAAATTCACCTCGTTTAATGTTTTTATCCTGTCATGGACAGGTACGTAGACCATTTTGGTGCTCACCTTCGTGTGAATTTCGCCACGTTTCATGCGATGTGGGACCACCTGTGGGCCATTTTACCCCCTGAAAAATAGCATCGTTGTAGGAAGCGTATTATTTTTCTTTCGCCATGACCAGCTACGTAAAACATCTCTGACGCTTGTTACGTAAATTGCGCTACGTTTTATGTTTTTATTCTACCATGGGCCGCTACGTAGACCATCACTTGCACTTATTATGCACGTTTCACGTTTTTATCCTAACACGTGCAGCTACGTGGACCGGTTGACGGCGTCCCTGCACAAGCAAGAGGAGCGCTGCCACGTGTCCCCTGCCGTACTGGAGACGCTGCAGCAGCGGCGGCAGCAGGCACAGGAGCAGCAACTGCAGCTTGCTAAGAAGCTCCAGCAGATCAAGACCGCCGCCAAAAGTCTCCACTTTCAGATCCAAGACGCCATCAGCTCCAAGTACAACGGCAGGATGGTCAATATCATGGGCGTGAAGCAGAATTTGTGAAGAGAATGCCCTATCTCCGTTTAGTTGTTTTCTGAGAGTATTTTTATAAATGTGTGAAAGTCTTTGACTAATTTACTGTTGTTGATACTGTTTTGAAATTCTGTATTTATGTTGACATTGGTCATTCTTATGATATGAAATCTGAAATTAGTCAAAAGCTTGGATTCTTGTGTCAAATACGATTAGCAATGAGTTTGGGATGATAGTACTGCTATCGATATTTTTTCGAAATTATGCATGTGTTGATATAGACTGTTAGTCAGTATAGGAACATGGTTATTCGTGGCCGTTAGCTCAAAACATTTTATGTAAGTGACCTTCTTAGTGCTTTTGGTTCTTATAGTTTAACTTTAATGATCTCCTGGGGCCTTAAAAACTCTTTTCTTTTAGCATAGTTTTTATGCTGTCTAGGATGACACTTATGATGCCTGGTATACTGCTTATTTTGAGTTCTTTGTTGCTGTTATCCATCGTGATATATTCCGAGAATCAGTGATTTTATTGAATTTTATGTACTACGTTACGTCAAGATGCACTCAGTGTACAAATTAGAATCATTTTCAGATTTTTGAGATACTGTGACCATTGGCGGCAAACTGTTCCAAATTCAATCCTGTCACCTAATAAACTGCACGTGGTCGGTCCTGGGTATTTTTTATTTTATGTTTCCAACATTATTCGTGCGTTGAGTCCAGACATTGTACAGATTTTCATGTAGTTCACCAACTTTTTTTTAACCCCTAATGAGCATATTCAATTTATCCTCTTCGAAATGACTCAGTTGGGTCCATCCGAGGGTAAGGAGATCATGTCCCTCAGGGGGCATAGGATAGGCAAAGTGGTTCGGTGTATACTCATCATGAATTTTGTTGCGCTGTAATACTTTGTGAACTTAAGCACTTCTTCGGCTTAATTTCGAGGTCAATGAACGAAGTGTTTCAACCAGAAAGGTCGTGAGTCAACATTTGAAATCCCTTTTAAATTTGATAAACTTTTCTTTTCATGTAACCAATCTTAGTAAACGTTTATGGGCTCAAAAGTAAGTCCTTACTTGTGAGCTGCTTTTTGTGGCACTTCGCTCTGTCTTTACAGTCCTGCAGAATGCTGAAGCTTTTATACATGATGGAAATAAAATATCACACGATGTAAATCTTAGCATATTTTATCATTGTCTGCCGATAGGGAGACCGTGCCACGGTATTCCATGACGTAACTGATGGCTGAGCTCATTCGTCATTTATATTGATTCTATTTTAGGACAGGGAAGTTTGTACTGTAAAATCGTATTTTTTTACGTATGCTTATAGCGCCTGATGGCGGTGAAGGCGTTAGTGAAACATGGAGTTCATAATTTTTCTAACCAGCTCAATTTCTGTCGTTAGTTTAAAGTTTCGTTCATCAATGCTGTCATGTCTTGCTTCAAACGTTACGTGTGTGTACACTTTTTCCGAACTAGACAATTAAAATTTAAAATTTTCATTTGGAACTGGAAGGAATTTTATCATCCGTGCTTCATAAAAATAGTAATTCAGGTGTATATTTCTTAAAATTATGTATTGATGGTTTCTAAATTGTTGTTTGGTGGTTTTACATTTGTTGTATTCATCAATAATTTTACTTTGAATTTAATATCAAACACTTCTATTTCTATGAGCTTTCTTCATTTTCCCGATCCTCTGAGGCCCGCACGTAGCATGAGCACTCCTGAATGAAGGGCTTCCTAAAAACAACGTGAATGTGAATGGGGTCGATGACAGCAAGTATCAATGATGAAAAGAGTTCATTCTTGTTGCTGCTGCTGCTACTACTACTACTGCAACTGCTATTACTCATGAAACAGTTAAAACAATACGCCTATTCCTTTTTGTTTTATTTTCTTATTATGACCTGTGTCAAGTACTCCTTAAGTTTTGTATTGTTTGTTTCTTCGCGGCACAACGTTTTTTGGAACAAGCCGATATTTCCGAGCATCGGCTATGGTACAACTTTGATCACTGTACATATAGATAATATCTTGCCTTATCGTCAAGCCTGCCTCGCCTGGACTTCCGCCTCCTCAGGGGGATTAGGCTAGGCCATGGGCAATAGGGTTAGGTTGGTCTATCCTATACTATGGGGAGGGACTTCCCTAGGGGGTACTGTTAGGTCACCTCAGCTATTGCTAGGCCTTCGGGAGCTCTATTTTTCGTCCCCACTTCGCTGCTTTCGCTCTCTTGAGATCGCATTTCATGTGGCTAGGGAGCTTTAAGCTAACTAGTAAAGTAAAATAGACTCCAGCGCTTTTCTATAGTTGCTACACGGGCAGTTGTGGATATGTTTAGGTTAATAATTTGTCTTATTCGTAATTTTCTATAGATACTGACGGGCTCACCGTGTTACCGTCCTCTTTCTGGAAGACAAACTTCATTCCATGTACACTTCATTCTTTTATTTCACCCTTAATATCATGTTGCGAAAAAAATACTCTCCTCGTGCATTGAAGAGATATATTATATTGCTTTTCTTTTGAGTAGCAGCTATGGGTAGACGAAGAAAACCTTCGCTGTTCCAATTTTAAAATTCTATTCTATTATTGCCTTATTCATTTCTATATCTCAGCAAGCGAGACGTACACAGTACATGTTGCTCTGGAGGATGTTCTCTGTCGTGTGAAGAACATTCAAAGTGATGCCGCAACACTTTGTGCTGCCGAGCAGGGGGCGCTTCAGCTCGTTAGCAATAAAGGCATCTTCAGAGATCAGGGTTGTTGTATTCGGCGCGAAAATACACACTGGGCGTCGCGAAAAGTGTTGCCACTGAAAGATTGATCACGAAGTACTTATTTAATACTCGTATGATACATTCTAATGTCGTTTTAATACAATAAAAATGGGCTAAAAATGAATATATCGAGTTGTTTGTTATAAACATGGGAAAATTATAGTGTTTTGTGCAATTGTGTTAATGACATAATTGGGGTATCACATTTTGCGAAATCTCTGTATAGCTCTGTTTTCATAAACTCTACCTTTACTGTGAAGTTAAACATAGCTATGATTTTAGTTTTCCTAACTTAAGGTGCAATGGACATGATGGAACTCATGTAAGAAATGTAATGCTTATACGGCATACTGATGTCTAGAAATGAGAGTATTTTACCTGTCGGAAATTAATGTTTCATCTGGACAAACTCTAGTTTGGGTATCGCCAACTTTTCCAGAAATCGAACCGGACTAGCTCATTTTGTACGAATTTACCGAAAGTTCATCTGATTGTTACTCTGAAAAAATTCGAAGGCTACTTCTCTTTTCAATATTTCGAGGGAAACTGCTATTGAACTCACGATAATGATGGTGAAACCTTAACAGGCACGTGAGATTCTTGAGTTATTTTTTAGCTTTAACTCCATTAAAAGTTTATCACGTAAACGAAATGAAACAAAAAACGTCGCTGAAAAACTGATATTAAAGCTGAGTTTCTCTCTCATTGAATTGCATAACATGGAGCAACAGTGGTTCAATCTATACTGTAATAATGGTTCAAACAGACAAAATATTGACGGTATTCTCCTCTCTAGCTTCTTGACACGTCACCCATCTTTATCTGTTTTCGTTCACATGCTGAAGCGTGGGACTGACCTTATCATAATGACGTGAGACCATCACTGTATTTTACTCAGGCTCACATCTGATCAGATCACTTCACTTGGCTGCATAGACACTCGTTTGCAGTTTGAATTTTTCAAATATATTTTCCTGTTTCCTGATTTTCGGGATCAGTGACGCATCATGAATGCTGCCTGAATCTTTTAAACTTTTTTACTACATTCTTCATTCTAGTTTTCATTTCCCCAATCGTTATGCCTTCGTCTGCTGACACGTTTTTGCTGTAAGCTAAAAATGTCGCTGTGAATTACAGCGGCAAAATTTGGATATCGCCAGTCATGTGCAGTGTAACCTATCAAACGCTGAGATGACGGAGGAGATTGCGTCTGTGTCTGGGTACTTCTCTATACTTTTTATGGTCGGTTTCTCATATGTTCACTCTGCCGTTGTTTTTCAAATGCAACCATTATACTTATGTGAATTAAATTTCAGTCGGAATTTCTGCTTTACATGGAAAATATTAACATTCTATTCACCTTGGTATCAGACTAATTGATGCGTTGCTTGTGGTACAAACTGGGTGCAAGTAGCCTCATGGTTACGCATTTGATTTGTTAATATCTCATCGTTTTAGTGATTTCTGGACTACTACTTTGACACTTTCAGTCACTTGTATTGAAGTCTACTCTTCTCAAGGAGCATACTGGAAGATGATGTAGTTTAAATTCTTAGGACCCCATCTGAACTTGATGAATGTGCAAGTTTCGCCAGCTCTTCAAGGGAGCTGTAATCATTCTTCCCCGTACCTATATCGTTCGGGGCTGATGTATTTACGAAGGGTCTCCGGGGCTACCCTCTGAGCAACATCAGCATTTATTGGATAAATCTATTGTACATTTGTTTACTTGGGCTTGTCTGTTATTTCTCGTCTCTGTGATTCTGGTGAGGGAGGTAGACGAATAGCATAGCAAGCAAACCGGTTGTGGTTGTTCTTTTTTCTTCATTTCATTTGACTGTCTCTTCTAGGTGGAGACTCGGCCCCTTTTACCGGCTATGCCACCTGAGGAACCCATGTGCGTGCCACTTGAAATGCAGGTTGTTGGAGTTGATTGCGCTGTGATGGTAGCATCGAGTCGGCACACACCTTGGTTAATTAAGGCCCCAATGTGATAATGATCGTAGACTGTGGAATTGTTATAGTCTTCACGTTTTCCTGTCATTATTGATTATATAGGGCGAACTTTGTTTCGGTTATCTTTTGTGTTGATCTTTCCAGATGCAGTCTTCTCATCTTGGTTGTACTAAGCCTTTTCATTTTAAGAATTGTGTATGTTGACATTTGGGTGAATTGGTTGTGAATGAGAGTTTTTTTAAGTAAATAATCACACTCATGTAGCGTCATTTTTAACCTTAAGTATAAGCTTTTAGATCTTGAAGTGTGTAGGAAGTAGTTTTCTCCTTAGAAATGTAAATTTTCAAAACCTGTTATTTAAACATACAAGATAGATCTTTAACAGCTGTATTTTGCTCGAAGCATTTAATGAAACCGAAGTTATTTCATACTTACTTATGGAAACTTGTGGCCGACATTTTGAAGTTGTACCACTCAAAATGCGTGGGGACGGGATTATTCTTACACTTATTATTTCTGTTCATGATTAAGCAAAATACATTAAAGATCGCCTGACGATGGGGCTGTATTAAAATTATATGATGCACATTGCAATGGATATCGGCCGGTGCAGGACGCGGTGCCAATAGTGCAGGTTGTAGGCCCTCAGGAGGTGCCGTCTGCTGACGTTGCTTCAGTGTTGAGGTAAGTCTTGTTAAGTCTTCTAGAGGAGAGCATGGCCTAGGGACAGCACACTTACGGTTCCCGTTCGTACTTCACACGAACTGGCTGACTATATGAAGAATTCTCACGTTTAATAAATAGAACTGGCTGACTATATGAAGAATTCTCACGTTTTGCAGTCGTCTGAGCCTAAAATTATTATTTCAAAATGTTTCATTTTATCTTTTTTCAGTCAATTAAAATTTTAAAAGAGACCTTCTAAAAATGTTATTTGAATTTTTCCGTGGACTTTCGTTTCGCATCATTTTAGTGAAAAAATTCCCTGTAGGATCCTTATTCAATTGAACAGATGTGCTACCGACTTGCATGGGATCTTCCCTCATCGAAAATTATAGTTGTGCGCATTGCAGTATGTGGGCTCCACCCACCGAGCACTTTTTGCGAGGGTTGCTGAGCATGCTGGCCAAAGTCCTCGAACGGGTTGTTTTCTTGGTCCTCCTGCGGATTCCTGCATTAGACTACATTGCACCAATAGTTCTCCTGATCAACCTATCAGCATTGATAAATTTAAAATGCTAGATATATGTTCTGGAAATTTTGGGTTTCGTATCCTATTGTCTATACGTTCACAAGTTAAAACCACCCTTGAATGAAATGCATAGTGTATACTCTCTAAAAATAGTCAACCGTCAAGCTCTGCCAAGGTTTAATCGCTCTAGTATTATTCTTATTTATTATCGCAATTGTTTTTTTTATTTTCGAGTTTTTCCCTTTATGCTCCAAGTCTTGATCATCAAATCTTTTCATAGGTCCACTTCAGTTTTTTTTCAAATGTGCTTAGAGCTCGAAATGTTTAAGTCAAAATGTTTTGAAAATAATTCGTCTCACTCACTTTTATAATCAATTTTAATGTTAAATGTCATACTTTTAATATATTTTAGACTTGTGAAGCAAAATCCGTGCATTCAAGTTTTTACCACTGCTCACATTACCATCGAAGGGCACCAGGGTAACGCCTTCAATTTTCACAGTACGTGATGTTAAAATTCTTCATCGTTCATGCTGTTCTTTTGAAAAATATCAGAGAAAGTCGTGGCTTCATATTGTTGTTTATGTAATGAATAATGAAATGTTTTTCCTGTTCTATCAGCTGAAGAACCTGTGATAAATTTTTGGTTCTCTTATTTTTTCACGTCGAAATAACTGATATGAAGCATGGTAAATTCTCAGGTTATTGATTGCGTATACTTAGTCGCTAATAAAATCAGAGAGCTGGAGAGCTGGTTGCGAGGAATAAGATATCAAGGTGCAAAAATAAATTCAAGATGACTTGTCTACTTGAATTTACAGTGAGATTTTCATCTACTTTTTCACTCGAGCAGTTAATGTCTATCGTATGTCTTACAAAAATCATGGATACATGCCCTCCTTTAAACGTCAGGTAAAGTATTAATATGAGTCAATAAAAGGAGAGATTGAAAGCGTGAAAAAAATGTTGCGCATCGATAATGCACACATGCACGTAATAACTGAACTCCGATCGGAAGATTTCATAGTCCCATGGTTACATCACTCCTCGATCGGCTAGCCCAGAGTACCAGCTGATGAAATTGTCGTTGAGAAACACCAGCTGTCGGCACCGAAGATAAACAAGGCTACAAATGTGTACATCGAGTCTGCTTTCCCTCACAAGTCTCTTCACCGCCGTGGCTAGTCTGTCGCATGGTTGAGACGTGGCAACTGCTCTCCATATCGCGCAAAATGAAGACGTGCCTTCTGTTTCTGGCGGGCCTGGCGCTGGTCGCCAGCTCTGCTGCAGCCAAGCTTTCCGTGAGTTCCATGTCGTTGGCGAGGTTTGAGTCAGCTTCACGCGGTACACGGTGATTCATTTGGAATGTTCCTGGTGGGTCTGCCACTGTTAGGTTACGTCAGCTATAGACAAGCCTTTGAAACTTTTATCTTCCATGCTCATTTTACTTTCAATTTTCCCACCTTCGTTGCTATTTCTTTTTTGCCTATTCTTTCTCTTTATTCTTGGTATGCTGTTTCTATGCGTAAGGGATTCTGTGTTTGAACACGCCATGTGCCTATATTCTCCGTTTTCTATAGTTCATACTAAATAATTCCTTCTCTTTCGGCGCAACGTAGTTCTAGTCACTGAAGTGCTGCAATCTGTACTACTGCTACTACTATTTCTACTTCTATAATACTTGACGGGTCTGGTTCACAGGCAACGAGGGTAGAGAAAAAGCCCGTTTGTAGGATGCATGATCACTAGAAGGAATATATAGGTCGAAATAACGGCCTCGGTAGATATCGGTCCTTATTTGAATTTCAAGAATAAATCAAAACTCCAAAAATGGAAATATAGATCTGGTGTTAATATTAAAATCCCTCTCTGCATAACTATCTTGATCTCACGTCATTTTCAATTATGTTTTGTTCATTTCCTGTCCATGTGTGTTTGGGATTTAGATAAGCAAACATCAGAAGTGGATACACATTGAAATTGTACGATTGGAATACTAACCACGTAAATTGTTCTTTAAATCGTACTGAGTCAAGGTTATTTTCAGTTATGTGATATGATCATTTTAAACAATATATCGTTTTCTGCGTTGCGTACGATAGTCGTAAAATAAACATATATACGTTATATTAGACCACATAGTACATGGACTCCTAAAACAGTCCGTAAGACATGTGCGAGCGCTACTTCAAATGCAGAGTTGCTCATGAAAATGTCGACTTTCTCTGTTTCTTAGCACCTGTTATTTTGTAGATGTCTATCCTATGCTATGGGGACCAGTATCCCCCGGGGAGCACTGTTAGGCTACCTCAGTTTTAGATAGGCCTTCGGGACTTTTATCTCTTGTGCCCATTTGCTTCTTTACGTTTTCATTCCTTATTTGCTACTTCTTATTTGTATTTTCTTCCTCTTCCTTCCTAACGTGCTGTTTCTAAGCGCATCGGATCTTTTGTCGGAACACACCTTGTGCATACATTCCTCGTTCTCCATACTAAATGGTCCCTACTCTTCCGGCGCGACATAGTCTGAGTTACTGAACCACTGCTATCACCACCACCACTGCTACTACTACTTAGTTTTGTAGTGCCAGCACATAGCCACACAGAAGCGTGCAGGTTCTCGATTAACTTACAGAAGCTTGCCAATTTAAAATACATTTCTTTTGCAACTTAAAGGTCTATTCCCTTATCAAGTGAGGACGTTAAAGATTTAATACGTGGAACATGAGCTTCTCAGATATATATTTTTTTCGAAAGCCTAACCTCGCAACTAGCGCCTCTTGGAGACCAACCTCACTTGAGGGTACCTTCTGTACCTCTGCTCATGCCTTTTAGAAACCAACCTCGCTTGCGTGCCTGTGATCAACAATTTTTGACTCACTTTCGTATGGCATTCACTCCCGTCATCTCACCGAGAACCTGACTCAGGTGTCGGGCACGGACCTGGTCTACAACGGAGCGAAGGTGTACCTGAGTGGCGCCAATGCCGCCTGGAACAGCTACGGTTACGACTTCGGTAACGGCCAGTACGACGGTTCCCTCGAGGGGTGGATGCAAGAGATCAAGGCTGCCGGCGGCAACTCATTCAGTGAGTCCTTAGATTCTGTTGTAAAGGGTTGTGTAAATCCTTTTCATTTTCTTCGTCATTGAATATGTTGACTGGAATTTTTATTTTTCTCTTGTTATCACGTTCGCATAATGATTCATGGTAATTTATTCAGATAGAAATCAGAAAACGATTGGAGCTAGTTGCACTAACGTGATTTGGACAGTAATTTGACTAATCGTATGGTGCTTTGTTTATGCATTATACTGTTTTTTCCTCATTAAGATCTACACATCGCAACGTTTCTTCCTCTCTGTGTACATAATTACCGGAAATCCTTCATTTATTCCATAAATTGGGACCGGGAGAACTTGCTATAATTCGTACCACCGTATACACAGTTGGGTGACACTTAGTTCTTCCTAATTTTTTTTATTTTTAAGGTATTGGCTGTAAAAAAACTGTTAAAGAAAATTTGTCTTCTACTCTTCTACATAGGTATTACACAGCATCTACCCTACCAGAGGAAATATTAACACGCTGACTGAAAATCATTTAATGATATGTTTTAATAACATCATGAATGTTTGAAAAATATGAAGGAAAAAATGTAAAAATGCACAAATAATCAGATCATTATTTCATGCAGGTTAGTGATCCATATACACACTGGATTTTCAAATTTATGGATCAAGGGATTACATACACGAACATACCTGTCTACCATGTTAGTAGAAATATTTCTTCCACACCTTAATATTCTCTGAATTTTTCTTTTCGGCTCTAATAGCGCATTCTGGAATAACAAAATATTTTGCGATACCTATTTCCCTTTTTTCTTTCTATAATTCGTTTGAAATAAGTATATTCTTTTTATCGGTTAACTTCTACCACTTCGAGTTGAATTTATTGCTCTAGGGGCCATTATTTACACTAATAATTTCTCATAGGCAAAGTTACCAGCTAATCTGAAGATGCAGTACATGATGCCATGGCTGAAAAATTGGTTTATGCTATCATATCAAAGGAATTAAATATCAGTGAAGGGGATGCTATGAAAATAATTCTTTACTTATAGTTGGATGAGCGTGTGAAACGATGCCGTACAAAAAGATCTCCTGTATCTGTTTTTCGACTGCTCCAGGGATCTGGGTTCACGTTGAGGGCATGAACACGCCCAACTTTGACGGCGACGGTTACGTGGACGCCTGTGACACCACTGGCGACTTCATCAACGACGTCACTACCTTCCTCGACGCTGCTCAGGCCACCGACGTCCTGGTCACTCTGACGCTCTGGAACGGGGCTGTCATGAGCAACCAGGCCTACATTGACTTGGTCTGGGACGACTCCAAGCTGCAGAGCTACCTCGACAATTGCCTTGCCGTGAGTATGAAGTGTCAGCTCATGAAGGTCGACTATGAGCCTAGAATTCTACATGCCACTCTAGTAAATATATGCCTTAAGTCAGTTGTTTGGAATCTAGACTATTTTTTATTAAATAGTAAGCCAATTTATTGTGATTTTCGTCATAAGACAGTGAGGTAACTGCATTCCATTAGTATTCATTTCCCTTTTTGTCTTTAATTCAATGCTCGGTGTTATTTTAAAGAGGATTTCGATTCAAAGCACACCACCACACTTCTATTTTCGAAGTACCGTTGAAAGTGGGCGGTGGTGCCTTGTTACATGTTCAAAACCGCTGAAAATATTTCTTGTTAATTTATTGTGAATAGTGCATAGAAACATAGAAGGTGAGATGTAACACTGAAGTCATTAGCTTTAAGCGATTTTTTATGAATGTGAACTATACCATCTTCATTTTTAGAATTCAGTACATACAAAACTTTCATGATACCAGCTGCCATATTTCCTGTGGAGCATATCATTGTCTATCCATTACTAGCTTGCGCATTTTCTATTGAAATGGATATTTCCCGCTATGTTGTGCCACACGTTTCACTGTTCTCTGCATTTTTTTAAATTAATGCCTGCTAGAAGTACAATTAACGTCTAGAGCTTGTATTTGCTAGACTCGATGTAAATAGTCGTTGATTTCAATTATTTATATATACATGTATTCATAAACTTTATCGTCATTGATGCCAGTGATTTAAAAATGGTTATCGTACCTGTGTGATTCCAGAAGAAAAAAACGCTTCATTTCACAAGTCACTAACAAACAATTAAAGTTCTATCTTAACTGTGACGTGCAATACCGTTATCACGTGCATTAACATCATCAACAAAAAGATGTTATCTCAACTGATACGTGCAATACTGTGATCACGTGCATAGTCATCTTTAACAAACAAGATGTCCTCTTAACTAAAACGTATAATATTATGAACATGTGCATAATCATCATTACCCAACGATGTGTTATCTCAACTAAGACGTACAATACTCAACTCTTACGATGAACCTGTGCAGCCCCTGGTCCAGGCCGTCGCCGGCCACCCCGCCCTCGCTGCCTACGAGGCCATCAACGAGCCGGAAGGATCCGTCCTGGTGAGTTGCATTCTCTTCAGCCCCTGACCTGCCCAACTTCCTTTTGTGTCCTGGGGAACTGCCTGGGGCTTGTGCCCACGTACCCCTGTCTTGCACTCATCCAGACATCGTGCCCATCTTACTGCTATTTTTATGGTGAACTCGTCGTACATAGAGTATTTCAAGAATGTGTTACTTCACTGTAGGTGATCGTGAAGTATTTGTTAAATATCTAGCAATTGAATATCATATTAAGGATTGTGAAACTAAGTAGCAAATAATTATGCTTATGTTGTTTGTTATACATATAAAAAATAACTTATACGGTACTTAATTGACACTTAATTGACGATTTAACTGTGGTAATTCTCTTTTGTGACACGTCCTGAAAAAAGTTCATCGAATAATGCCTACAGGGTGCTGGCACTCGTGTGACTCTTTGACGTCTTTATTGCGACGAAGCCGCCTGAATAAAATATCGGAGACTAAAAGCGTAAATTTTAAATTATACTGAAAGATTTTTCAAGTCCGCGCGTAATTGAGCCTTACACGGATCTCATTTGTATATTATTTCACAGCAGCTTTGAGGAACCCAAACTCCTTATTTTTGAGAGGCGCAGGTGCACTCAGTTGATGTCACGCAAACTTGTTGTTGTAACTGAATTAACTTCGACTTGGATTCTGTAGTATTAGATACATGAATCAAGTTAAGCACATTAATGCACTGTCGGCATGGGGTCACAGGTGGCCACTGACGCCAACCCCTGCTACGACACCACCATCATCGGACAGTCGGGAGCTGGGTGGACTGGGATCGGCATCCCGATGGAAAGGTGAGTTTCTACGCGAGTTCGAAGACTTCAATGCTTATATTTGAAACTGTTCTCGGTCAATAAACGAACGCCCTTCATTTCATCTCTAGCTTTCAGTCCTAAGACAGAATGCACTTAAGTTTCATGTGAGTGTTTTAAATTAATAAACTTCGTGAATGCCTTAATCTCACTCTGAATACGTGTAAGTTTTCACAAAGGGGCTTATAGTTTGTGACCTTAATTCCTTAATGATAACTTCAATCTTGACCAAAGCGACGTTTAAGGCCTATAGATATCGAAACAATGCACTTAAATTACTGCATTAAAAATTGTTCCGTTCTTAAATTTATACAATACGAATCGGGGTTGAAATCCTCAAAGAAACATAAATGCCGTAAAATATATTAGCTACAGGCAAGAACACGAGCATTTACGTAGTGCATAATTTCTTTAGGCTAATAGCACTATTTGACAAGAGCTTTTTAGTGCTAAGAAAGTATGTAACGAACTGTCTACGAATTTAAATTCAATTAAATTCAGGTGGCTGATCTTCATTGGCAAGCAAAACATCGTGATCAAGCAGAACGACCCCACGGCGCTCGTCACTCTCGGATCTTGGGGTGAGACATGCGCTGAAGGTGCAACTTTTGCTCTTAAAATTTAAAATAATTTAGGATTTGTAGAGGAAAATTCCGAGTATGCCTGACTCTACTGAGACTAAATAATTTTGACTGAATGTTTATACTTTTGTACCGAACTATTTTAGCTTTTTTTCTTCGATTTTTAGTGCAGAAAGAGACAGACTGGAACCGATGTATGAAATAGAAGTGTAAGCTAAAGAGATCGAAAACGTCCTTAGGGGAATACAAGAATGATTCTCCTGTTTTGAATACACCTCTCGAATGAATTCCATCATCCATTGTTCAAAATCAAAACTGTCGGAATCCTGGAACTCCACAGGGACTTGAATCTCGAGGGTGGGCCTATGGTTCTTAAATTTTTTACTCGTGTCCTCAAATAACGACGAATATTGCATCCTAAACTGGATTTCAATCCTCGAAGATGTCATTATCTTCTCTGTCTATAAGTTAGGATAACTCTCAAAAAGAAGTATTGCTGAATGTTTTGCCTTTTCGTCATATGAGCGTGGCTTAACGTTCTAATTTTCCAATTTATACTTATGATTATTCTGGAGGAAAATGGAAGAGAAGCATCATTTGGCTACTCAACAGATTATTCAAGCGGCTTTACATTAAGTGTATCATTCTGATTTTGAAGCTAAACATTTGAATTACCTGGATAGGAATGACGCCTCTCAAGTAAAGCAGACTCGCCTCATTCAGTTTTAGATCAAAAATCTTATTTATTATTGAACAAATTTTCGATTAACCAGAATAGTGTTGCTGTGAGTTTTAGAAGGGGTAAACTGAAAGTTAAACGTGATTCAGTGTTTCTTGAATTGACTTAGATTGAACAACATTTTCCAAAATTCTACGAATTAGCTTTAAAAGGGCTTCAAACTATCCAGAACCAACAATAAATAATTTATTTTCTTCAAAAGAATTCATTCAGTCGCCTACTCTACGGCGAAGATATAAAATGAACAAACAACTTTTAAAACAGGAAAATTTTCAAGAAAAGTACACTGATTGGGATCATCATCTGCACCTATTTAAATATCTACATATCATATATACTACTCGTAAATGAATAAACTTTTCTACCATAACTCCACGGAAATTACTCTTGATATTCAACTATCTTTTCGTATCATACGCTCAAAACGTGGTATTTCAGATCGGTTGTGCTCAGGTGCTAAATCAAAAAATTGGCGTTCTTATGAGACCACGCTCTCTTAAAACATAATTACTTTTTCTTAATGCTCGAATTCAACCTCTTCGAACTGTGTCACTTCTCTAACATTTGTCGTGAGCTTTCCTTGGGAGAAGAAAGTGGAATTTGACACTCCTGAAAGGGGACCCGCATGTGTGACCCGGGCCAAGCTGCCCGAACTTCTACCGAAGAAGACCAGACTTGCAGGTAGTCTTAGGAAGTCTAGTTCACAAAGTGATACCCAAATTTATCCACAAATGACACTGACTGTGTTTTCGATGCGTTGCTTACCATTTCATCCAGTCGACCCTTATCAAACTCTGCTACTTGCTACGTAAATATCGAGTGTTCACAGGCCTGGCGTAAAATTCACCCGAATTCATTCATAATTTACACGCACCAAAAGATGCTCCCAAATAAATACGGAAAACTTACGCGCAGACGTCCACGTTTTTGAAAAAAATTGTCACATCTTCGAATTTTTTTGTACAAAAGCCAATTTTTGCCAACAGAGTCTTGCATTAGAGAATGCGACAAAGGCGGGGTAAACAGAATAACTGTCAACCGGCTTGTATACTCAATATGAGCATATTGTCGATGACAGATGTATTTTTCACCACATCAATTCTCCATGTGATTGTCTACCAAAAAATCAGCATTATTTTTTAGAATAGTTGCAGTCAAATTAATTTTTGAGAACCAGTGCTACAAGAATAGTTATTTAAGCTGCATCTGGAATGATCGCAGGTCAGTTCCCCCAGACGGATGCGTTCTCCAACACCAAGAACCACTACTCTGACGAATGTCTGACCGGCGCCGCTGGTGCTGGAGCAGAACTCAGCTTCTACCAAATGCACACCTACGATTGGGGCAGCGATTGGAGCCCCAACGCTCCCTTCACCGTGAGTGGGCAGTGAGGGTTTTAAGCTGCTTGGGATGAGGATAAGTTGTGCAATTATTGCGTAAGGTGAGGTGTAATTATTGCGAAAACTATTCGGGTAGTATTTATAAAATTTATTTCTGAAGAGCAATGAGGATAGTGAGTGAGCTTGGAGTAAGTTGTTTTTATACATTGACACAAATGAGCAATTCTGAGACGAAAGTATACGATTTTTTTGTTATAACGTAAATTTTTTTTTATAAAAGGCATGCTACAAGGATCTACTTAGTTTCTTGCACGAGACGCTGCAATAATTCACGAATGTTAAAAGCTTCTTCAGATCGAATGTCATATTTAATAGTATTTTGTGCCCATGACAGGTTTCTTAACTTTCTAGATTTGCTGTTTCTAGATCCATATGTTATTCAACACATTACTTGCGCACATATTATTTACCAAATAACATTATCAGAAAAAACTGAAACTCTATGAAAAAGCATGTTTTCATACCAGAAATATACACAGAATCCTAAATCCCGTTATTTACAATGAAATAAAGTTCTTTGTTCTTAAGTATGATTAAATAAACGCCGCTTGAATAGTGGGAAACTCTATTATTAAAATGTTTACGGTGAAGCTGCACGAGTACAGCTACTCCAACGGATACGCGGTTCGTTTTTAACGCTTCTTTGCCATTACCAAAATGAGACTTGAAGTTTATCTTCTTTTCCGGGTACACATGAGAGGAAACACGTACACTGAATTTGTCTTGTGCGTATAAATCTCATTCCTGCGCTCCAACTGGCGAACTGTCACATACATTTATTTGAAATACAAAGTAAAGGTTCATAAAATGCACACCAAGCCTCGAAATTTTTTGTGCGTTTTTGTTTCACTATAATCGATGTTGGAAAATCATGTACTTCATGCCTCATGAATGAAGTCCGCTGACGCAAACAACTAAAAACCTTAAAGAATATTTAATGAATAAATCACTGCATTCAGAATGAGTAGAAGAATCTCTTATGACCATTAAATTCTAGACTATAGATATTTGCTGGTTTCTTTCTTTAGCCTATGATTCATTTTATTTAAAACGTAAAACTTTTAAACTCACTTGGAATTGATCCTAAATCAACATTCTCCCTCTAAAATGGTCCTGGATATATTATCAACACAAACTTTCGTGTTGTATTTATCTTACCATATACCCGATTTTGATTTATGTTATTAAAATTAAATTGGATTTGCCGCTCACTTACAGACTATTTTGTGACACAAAATAATGAATCGAATCTGCAATCATCCTTCTAAAACATTTTCATGATTTTCCTTATCTATACTTTGATATTATAACTCTTTCAACCCGAGAGGTGCATATTTTCCTCCAGTTAAAATTTGATACAAATCTCCGAATTGAAAGGATTAAATATTATAATATTGAAATCAATCCGCACTTCCCTCAACTTCGATGTTTTCAGGCCAAAGTTTTGATATTCGACATGATTTTCCAGGGCACTTGGACTTGGCACTGGACTGCTACCGGTGACTGCTCTGACTCCCGTGACACCCAAGCTCAGGGCCTTGCTACGCTCGCCGGCCGCACCGAGAACGGCATCGTCGACATCGATGTCGAGTGAAGACCGTCAGCTCGAAAATGTGCTGTCCCATCGACGTGCGTGCGCATGTTGTCATTCTGATACGTACTAGTATACATGAGGCTTGGGTGCGTTCATGACTGGCCTTATCACTCTGAAGGAACACAAGAATATTTTTTAGTGTGGTTTGTCAGCAGCGTGCTCAATCGGATAGATTTGGCGAGCATATTTTCGTCTCAAACTCAAAAGACACGACAAATTAGGCTCAAATTCAATACCAATGTATCAATAATAAAATCTACGGGAGAAGTTCATGAGATTCGAAGAGGATTGCATAAGTAAAGCCAGAATGCCCTGGGGAAGGGCACCAACCCAAATGCACTGTGAGATGAACACTACCGGAATGGGATTTTTTCTAACATGCAATGCTTTGTGACGAATACTTAAAGTGGAAGTGAAGTAATACTGAGTAATGAGTAATTAGGGAGCTATTGGTGGTATGAGAGAATAGAATTAGAGGAATAATTTACTTACATGCAAGTTTCTAAATTAAATAAATAAAAATTTACCCTAACCGTTTAAGTTATTTGTTTGATTTGACCACGTTCTCTTCCACGGGATTAAAGATAGCGTAAATACAACGTTGCTGCAATTTTGGAATTATTGAATACTAATCGATATTGATTGTAGTTGTAATCACTGATAACACTTTACGATATCGACTTCGTGCAGAACTCTTTAGGCTAGTAGGCCCTAAAGTGGAGATGCAAATAATGTGACGCTACGAGTCTATACGAAGCATGATTCACGTTAAACTCCATGGAAATACTTAATATGGATAAGAAATGGTTAAATCTGAAGTCCTAAACACACATAAATACCTATGGAGTACGTCTTAAATTTCTTAAAAATTTAAACTCACAAAAACTGAAAACTTTATGAAAATTAAATATCATTGTTTGAAAAAAATCATTGTTTTTTGGCATTGAAAAAATTATTGTTTGGGCAAGCTAACTTCTGGTGTTAAAATAGTTTTCATTTTTCTATTTAAATGCTAAATTGTTGGAGTGTATCCTGCCTTAAATTCTACGATCTAACATTAATATTTCTCTACCAGCTGCCGAATTCTACATATATTAGGGCTTTCATTATGTGCTTATGGAGAACTCTTTCAATGTACGTACATCAAAGAATAGCTAGCACTCTTTTCAGAAAGTTAAGAGAATGCACATGAAACACATAAACCAGTTACAAACATTTTCAAAAAATAATGATGAGCTCCCATGATGAAATTCTGAACAATCTGGGTTACAAAACACTCACGCAACAAAAGACCATAATTTATTAAATAGTTTCTTAGCTCAGTTTCTCTGTATTTGAATAAAGGCAATGAAAAATTAAATGAGTGAACATTTTATTTAGACTTTGCATGTTTGCCAAAAAATCGCTCTGGAGAATGGTGTATTGAAACTGATATTACTTACAGCGTTCCTCTGAAATACTGAGTACATTGTGAACAAATACTCCGAAGGCTTAAGGCTTGCTATCTTCATTCGGTTGCATATTTCTCGTCGAGAGCATTAAAGTTCACGAATTTTCTTAAAATTGGTATAATTGGGTCAACAAGAACACGAACTTTAAAACGCCATTGAGTTACGTCATTTGAAACAATCGAACAATGCTCTTTGATTCTAGGGCGAGGAAGGGAAAGCACAGGCTAACATGCGTCTAAAAATTATGAGGAGCAATCAAAGATGTCTCAGAAAATGCCCAAAATTTATTCTAGAAATTTCAGCTGCCTCTGCAATTCTAAAAAGAAAAAAATTTACGAGTAAAAACACAGGTTAGAAAAGTGTGGGGAGAATAACGAATCTTTTGTATAAAAAATGTGTTTCATAATTCTACTGTTTCGAAAAATGAATATTTAGACCATTTCAATGAGAACTTTTTGACTACCCCTCGTATGTACAACAGATGCATTATACTTGGTAGCAAAGCTATGGAGTTAACTAAATTCCATCATCAAGCTTTTCGAGCTAATTACTTCTTGCTTCATTTCACCGCGATATCATGAACACCACTTTCAAGTCACAAATCCCAGTATATTATAATAACCCAGTGTTGCTTGCTTGGTCCGTGCGTCTCTTTGACAGGCTCTTAAGGAATTAGATGGGGAAAATTCCCGGGTCCGTATTTCTAATTAATTAGCGAAACTATCAGAGAAGGCAGTCCATATCAGTGATACTGCAAATAACAATATTTAATGTCAGAAATACCGTTAATAAAAGAGAATCTTAAGAAATTAATATCATTTGTCCAACCTTTTTCGGAGGGGCGCGTTCGCTAGTAATTCAATAAATCTACTAGTAATCGTCGCTTTCAAAAATGAGTGGGCAACAAAGTGTTGTTGATTGCTTGATATTCATAGCGATGACTTAGTGCTCGTAACGTCATTTCAGATCCTCACTGTGTTGTATAAGAAATGTGAACCAATTAATTGCAAAAATTTTCAATTCCTGGCAAGGGCACTATATAAGAATGATATTAACCTATTTATTCTCACTTCAATTTATTACAGCGAGTGGATAAATTTTTACAAGCACCCTATTTTCAAGACGAGCACCGTAGCGGAAAGAAGTTTGTAATTCTCCTCCTGCAGAAGCTTAAAATTTGCATGAAACACTTGAGGGCCGTTTTCACTCTCATGATGAGAGAGTAGGAGTAATTTACGCAGCATTATGATTGTGTGTTCTCGTCGGGACTGTCTCTGTGTACAAAATCACGTAGAGGAACGTTATATCCTACGGCAGTTGAAAGAGTTAAGCGATAAATATAAATGATTTTGTCTAATTTCTTTTAAGGTTTAGAGATGCCAGGGCTATAAAAACAAGCAGCAGCAGTGAGATGCAAATTTTTTATACTCCTGCAACCTTATTTCAGCAATTAAGCTTACAAACTTTGATGAAGTTAGGAATTTCATTACGGTTAGAAAAGCACCGTTAATTTCCAAGTCAAGACAAGCATTTAGTAAGTTCATTTTATTATATTTAGTTTCCAGCTAGGAATATGCCGTAGTTTCCAAAAAAGTAACGAGTAAATTGTTTTACAGACAAGTCACGGTATGCGGCAAGGGACATAGTAAGTCATATTCTGATTAAATATATCCCAAAACCTGCCGTTCCTTAAGAACGAGTAGTATTGAGACCCTCCATCTGGTTCATCCACGTCCCAATTGAAATCAGTGAACACTTTGCCTCTCGTGTCAATCCAATCCAAAGTAGTAGAGTCCTGTTCTAAGCCGATAACGATATCTTTTTCCTGCGTTACTGTGTACAGCATGTAGGCGAACTGTGGGTTCACTGGTGAAGGAAAATCTCCACCTAAGTCTGAACACATTTTACGCATCTTCGGTATGTAATTTCTGTACTCGCCAAGGAACTTTAAAGTTCCTTCATAGCCTTGAGGGTCAGAAATTAGGAAGTACGTTATCAGGGTCACTGATGCTGGGGTGCGAAGAGTGGTAGGATCTAGTCCGGTAAAGATGAGGCACTCCTTGGTTGCTGAATCCCAAGCGAAGATATAGCAAGTGTTGTTGTTCTGGCAAAGGTTTCCGCAGCTGTTAAAGAAAAACGTTCGTTCAATTGTGCACCAAAAACCTTACATCAATTTAAAAGATATAGCTAGTTTTAGCCTTAAGTTCATCCTAGCTCAGGAGTCGATAAAAAACATTGAACTATGCCATTCACACTTATTTGCCCGTAATATTACATTGTGTGCTATAATTTTTGAGTGAATCGTTTGAGCCAATCAAAAACCTTTGATAAATTTTAGGTAAAGCTCTAAGGAAGGCTCACTAAGCCTTTGTAGCAAATATTCCCCGAATTTTAACCCGAAAGTCGAGAAAATAAAAAGCACGAGAGCACCCTTGGAGTTCAAATTATTGTCCTTTTAAATATAAACAGAAAATGTTTCTATGTATTTCCCCTGAGTTTTGTGAGCTCTGGTGGTAACTCTGAAAAGTTTTAAAAGGCTTGTTCCGAGAATTATGTGTGAAAATGTTCTAAGTTTTCGTAGTTTAATCATAGTTTAATTTTTAACCATAGTTAAATAATAGTAAAATGAATAGATCCGGTGAATGCGGTGAAGGATCTCCTTGCATACATTCTGAAGTTGCTAGCGTATCTTATATTAATGTCTTGAGAAGATAACTGATATCACATTGAAGAGAACTGCAGCATTAAGTATTGATAATGATAATTGAGGAAGAGGTATCAATTGTGCGTTAAGACTAATATTAGTATTTGTTCAGTTCCAGTATCAACTAAGATGTTTGTGAAAGCTGCTCCTGTGGTGATTAATTTTTTAAAATTATTTGAACGAATGATTGTCATAATGACTGATAAATATTCGAGCTGCTTATTATTCATGATTCTACAGAAGTGAAATTGTTTAGGCATTTTGAGGATCGTCAACCATTTCACATAGTATTAAGATCGTTATAGAAGTCTGAGGTCACCAATCAGCTAAACCTTGCACTTCGTATGCAATACCTTATTCAAATTCTTGAAGAATTTGAATGGTCTGGCTGCTACGACAATTAGAAAATCGCTCACTTACGGGATGAGACGGAGCTCCGTGTAGGTGGTGTAATCCCCGCCGACGGTTGTGCCGCCACGCAGCAGCTCCGTGTAGCGGCGCGAGATGACAGCAGCTCCTGACACTTGCAGACACAGCACCGCCAAGCATGTCAGGACAGCCGACCATTCATTCTTGGTTCTCTGACGATGGACTTCGCCGGGAGAATGATGCTTATCCATGGCAAATGTTTGTCAGGTATTTAAGTCCAGGATAGCAAGTTTTGCTTGTTTTCGAACTCTTGCTTGAGAAGTACTTACTTAAATTATAACGTTAAGTTTTTCTTTTATCCGGCTGTTAGGTAAGATTAATTTTTATTCTAGTGAAACAAATGAAAAAAACACAGAATATTCAACTAATATGCTTTCTATATTCATCAGTATTACTCATGCGGATTAACTGTAATTTTTCAAGGCATTAAAATAAATTTCTTTTATTATGAAAATGATGATAAGAATATTTAGTGGACAGTTCAATTTCAGAACTTCCCTGGAGAACTAGGACTTTGTTCGGTGCGAGGACTAAGACAAGAAATTCTGTATAATGAAAAGTGAATGTTGTATTTTGTTCCGTTGCATAACACTGCCCTCGTTAAAAGGGCAGTGTTATGCCACTGTATTCTGAAAGATTCAGCGCTGCAAGCTCAGTGAAGCCGATTTCTCTTAGTTGTAACAAATAAAAATTAAATCATACTGTAGAAGTTAACAAAGGACTCTACGAAGTACGAGTTTGAAAATGGTATGATTTCGTGTAAAGCTCTTCAAGACTTGAACGAGCACCGACGTTTTATGAAGAAGTATACAGGCAACGTTAGCGTCTCATCGAGCCAAACTGCATAATACGATATAGCGGACACTCTGCACAATCTGCGTTTTGCGTAGAAAACATTCATTCATGAAGTCAGTATCCTGCATCGTGGATGGTGGTACGAAATTGATAAAAATTCATATCACTGTTGCGTAGTTTAAATGATCATTTTAAAATGTGAACAAATGTCTGAGTTAACCTTATTGATCTGATAACATGAATGAAATTAATATTTTGTAGGTTAGCCAAGTGTCATGAAACCCTCAAAATTAACTGCTGTACTCATACAATGTGTTTTTAACGAAATTCAGGCGTTAACTATACATAATAATCTGCCGTACTTCTAGTAATTATTCGACAGCTTTTAAAGTTTCTTGTACTCTATCAATTTTGAAACCACGAATCCATGAAAATTAACCACACTAACAGTGATATAGCGTGCACCTAACCTAACCACACTAGCAGTACTATAGCGTGCACCTAACCTAACCACACTAGCAGTACTATAGCGTGCACCTAACCACACTAGCAGCACTATAGCGTGCACGGTCGGAGGCAGCTGCTCTCTCTTTGGAGTTCCGTCAAAACTCTGCGCCGTACGCGTGCCCTGGGTAAATATAAGTGCCGATCGCCAGCGATTTCACATGACATTAGGGTCGTTAGAAGTCTTGAGTCATCGATCGGTTAAATCTTATACTTTGTACGCTTTACATTGCCAGAATCAAATTCAAATTCTCGATGAAGTTGAACGGCCGTTGAACTATAATTTGTTAAGTAGAATTGGCGGAAGACCGATCGATTCAAGTGAATAAATCGATGGTCGATTGACTCTCGTAAATCATAACTCCGAATTTCCAGCAATTTAAACATACTGAATCATAAGACCTTTGTGATATTCGACTTCAAGCAACGCACAGCTTTTTTTATTGATAATTTGCCCTCCAGTACGTGTTTAACGTTGATTTACCGTTTCTCCAAGAGAGTTATGCTCCTGCATTCATCAACTAAAAAACTAGTGAAATCTCGTTCTTGCGATAAGAAGTAACATTAGAAGAAGCCTAAAAAAAATATTCGAGGGAGATGATGCCACTGGAGATTAAATTTCACTCCAGCTCTAATACTTTAAAAACTCCATTGGTAATGTTTTTTTAACGATGAGTGAGGTGTTCTATAAGAGCTCTAAAAAGTGTTCGATTAGAATATTAGATAAATAAAGCTAAGAAACTCGAGTATGAACAGATCAGTCTCTGCACAGAAATACTTGAAGGCTCAGAGAGTCGAGCATTTTTTTAAATCATTACGAGAAAGCATCATTGAATCCCACTTAAGATTGCATGAAAAACACTGTAATCTTAGTTAATATCCATACTGTGATGCTGGCGATAACGAGTTACTATAAAGGTGACCTGAGCGAGAAGATTTAAGTGACTCGACAGGCGGAGGTGCGAAACGTTAAGCTTTCAAGATAGGTCATGTTGATGAATATCCGACTTTACGACACTTGTAAATAAAAAGAGTGAACGTTAATAGCGGGTGTTACTCATCAGTGTTCTGCAGGAACATTCACAGAAAGTTTTGTAGTTGAACTTGCTAGCACGAGTATTGGAGTTACGCATCAGTGGTGAGTGCAACAAAAACAGTACTTACAGCGTCTATACCTGAGCAACATAAGGAAAGTGTGTCGGAGAAAAAGCGTCTAACGGAGAATATAAGCGACAAAATCGATGCAAAAGTCATCAAAGAGTTATTCACATTCACTGTAATGATTTTTTGTACGAATAAAAAGCCTCATGCGAATGCTGTATAATTTCACGTGTACGACACGCTGCTGTGATAGGTATTCATTTCTGATTTCGAGCGCACGGAATTATTCATGGCTGCGAATGACAAGCAGCGTCGTACATGAAACTGCTGGTGCATAACTTAGATCGAGCCAGTGCTAATGATTGTCTTGCGTTATAATAATGAATGTGATTGTGTTCATATTATTGAATATTATGTATAGTGTAGATTTACAATGTAGAAGAGCCCATAATGACAGTTACTGCGTTGTGTTTCGTTAATTGATCATGCCCTCCCAAGACTTGAAGACTGGACATGAATTGTCCATCCAGATCCCAACTGAATGGCTGGATGAAGAGCAAGCTGTGAACCGTAAGTCTAAGTTGTTGATTTCATAAGACAGAGTCCTCAAAAATTGCAGAAATATATTCTGTGATGCAATACGAACTGGGACGCATGGGTACTATGGAGTTCCTCCTATACATATACCAGAGAAATTAGTACTTGAGTATTATATTCTAAATTTGCATTTGATGTAACTTATCTAGAATACCTTCAAAAATAACTATGGCACATTAAAGAATGGGAATGAAATTTTTCCCGCAGCAAAGATGTCTTTCCTTGAGTTGCATTTCTTCGAAACTGCTCATAAACTAAGTATGCCTTCAAGAGGCAATTTGGAGGAAGACCATTGCCTTCAAAATTGAGTTATTATCGAACGGAATTTCTTGGATGTACACTGAAAAATTTCATGAACGAATTAATTGGATGGAGAAATTATTCTTTGACGCTAATATTCTACACATGACTATTCTGCACTTCCCCTGAACATTCTACACATGACTATTCTACACCTTCACACCGAACATTCTACACATGACTATTCTGCACCTTCACACCGAGCATTCTACACATGACTATTCTGCACCTTCACATCGAACGTTTTACGCATGGCTATTCTGCACCTTCACACCGAACATTTTACACATGACTATTCTGCGCCTTCACATCGAACATTTTGGCCAATGGAATACACAAAATTCAGTTGCAATGTGATATCCGGAGATGAGCTTTTCAACTGCACTTACCTAAACTTTAACAATTTAAATTTAATTTTTTACAAATGCTTTGAGTATTGTTCAGTGTTTGACTTGAATAAGACGGCCTATTTCATATTCAAAGTAAGAAGTGAGTTTCATCGTACATTCAATCTTGATCAGTATTTAGATGCTGTATGAACGAGCGTATCTGTTTTCTATTAAACTATGTGGATAAAAAACACAAATATATGCCATACTGGAAGTTTCAATATTTAAATCAAACAAATGATTAGCCCATGCAGAGTATTTTTTATTTCTTCTGCTTACAATCCTGAGTTGAGAACTCATTTTATTACTTTGTATCACTTTCTAAAAGAAACAATTTAATTCAACAATCTGTCATTCACGTGTTTTGTCTCACCAGTCAATATACTGTTATTTATCCCCAGTATTCGAAGTAAGCTTTGTGTGACCTCGAAGCATTTTTTACTTCCGTTATTCAAGTCTTTTCTGATTCTAAAGAGTACGTTAATTATACCCTGACTTTATGCATATGCATGTTTTAGCCTCAGAAAGTTTAAGTCGTCTTTCATTCGTTACTGCATCCTTATATTCAAAATTTAATTGGCGTATCATCAATATTTTCTGCCAGTAATATTTTACTTGACTTGTCACTCCACCGCCCAAATGTTATCCTTAAATTATCTCAGACGTCATTCATCCTTGGAACTCGTTGGTTGGATTCAGTCCATGGTTCAGTTATTTTTTCCTTTTCATTCGTATCCCTTTTGATTTTATTTCAGAATTTATAGTTCATGTTAATTTACCCTGAAAATATGCATTCACACTCGATTTGCATCTGCACATTACTCACAATCAACACCCTAAATCAACCTTACGTTCGTTCAGAACAATAACGGTAGTCTTGAATGCATCCAAGCTTCGTGTTTGTTAGAGGATGTCACAATGGCAACATGCGCATCGATGGGACAGCACAATGGCGACCTGTAGACCTTCACATGACGTCGATGTCGACGACGCTGTTGTCGGTGCGGCCGGCGAGAGTGGAGAGTCCATCTACCTGAACGGAAGCAGACGCAGCAAAATTGTAACAAGAGTGGCCCTAGCTTCCGAATTTAACTCATGTTTCGCGCTGGATCCTCAAATGTTCCATATAATGTAAATTTATGAATACAATATACACGTTTGTTGTCACTGTATTTTTGTTATTTCGTTTATATTTTTGTCATTTTCTCTTGTTAAAAGCTTTATAGCACCGTATTTCCTTCGAAAATCTATTACTCGGTCATTTTTTTAGAGAGTTTCAACAAATAGGTAAAAAAAACTAACGAGCCGTGATCGAAATAAGACAAAACAAATATCAGAGAATATAATTTTATAATTCTGTATATTTCGCACATCGATTTCATAGTGTACGTAATTGTGTCTTTGAATACAATTCGAAGGAACCGTCAGATTTAATTTTAGAAATGAAATCCACACAGAGATGAATTCAATACAGTTATTTCTTTACATGGTTTAAAAGTCAATGCTCCGAAAATAATTTAAACTACAAAATCCAGGGTCAGAAACGAACCGCGTATCCGTTGGAGTAGCTGTACTCGTGCAGCTCGGACAGAGGCGTGCCCAGGGCGCAGTCTGACGAGAATTCACCGATCACAATGGGGCGGTCGAGTCCGTAGTCTGACGCTTGCACCTGTCGGCAACACCGTAAACATTTTAATAATAGAGTTTCCCACTATTCAATCAGCGTTTACTTAACCATGCTTAAAAACTATGAATACGTCTGGTATAAAAACAAACATTTCCACAGATTTTTGGTCTTGTTTTGCTTTAGTTATAGTTATATATCAAATAATATGAACTTACTTAAGCACAACGTTAAACGGAATGTAGTTCTATAAACAGCGAATCTATAAGTTGTGGAAGCCTGTCATGAAGGAAGAATGCTTTCAAGTCATTAAATATGCTATTAGATCTCAACAAGATTTAACATTTGTAAATTGTTGCAGGCCAACTGGCATGCGTTAAAAACATGTAATTGTAGGTCATGACAAAAAAAAAATCTTTTCCTATCGTCTCAAAAACATTCATTGAGTTAACGTATTAAACCATATTCTTCCAAGCTTATAGAATGCCCGAATCGTTCGTCAGAAGCACTGTTAATAAATTCTGCCCGAAGGGTTTTGCGCTCATTTGAAGCAATAATTACCCAACTTACCCTCATCCCAAGCAGCTTAAAACCCTCACTGCCCACTCACGGTGAAGGAGTAGAAGCTGAGTTCTGCTCCAGCACCAGCGGCGCCGGTCAAACATTCGTCAGAGTAGTGGTTCTTGGTGTTGGAGAACGCGTCCGTCTGGGGGAACTGACCTGCGATCATTCCAGATGCAGCTTAAATAATTGTGTACGTAGTGCCGGTTCTTAAAACATTTATCTGATAGGACCAATCTAGAAAATAATGATCACCTTTGGTTGTCAATCGCGTCGAGAATATTGGAATGTAAAATGTGAATCGAGCATAGCCTGAAAAAGCTGGTCCATGTTTATTCTATTTATTCTAATTCTCTTATCAAAAATCGTTACCCTTTACAATGCATGATTTTATTTGCAAGAATTAACTTGAAGACAAAAATAAACTAAGAATTACTAGTTTCCATTAACTATGAAGCCTGTAGATAATAGCTGGAATTATTCCACACATAGATCAAAACCCCAGTTGGGTTTTAATCAGAACCTTGGATTTCATCAGATGATGTTGATGCGGTATAATTTCCACAGTTTTTACGTCAATCTGATGCTAAAAATTCTCTCATATCTGAATTTTATTCTTTGCACGAGAATTTAGAGTGCGTAGGTGAGGTACATTAAGATAATAAATGTCGTGTACCTTTGATTGTCACAATAAGCGGCTGCAGCTGCTGGTGCCGATAGACGAGCTACGAATTTTTGTGTTCATCGTATTTGCAACTAGTTGCGGTTAGTTTGTGTGGTGACCCACGAATGTATTTATGTAATAATTTGACATCATAAATACTGTAGCAAGCACAATTACATGATAAAAACTGTTCTGAGTTCCAAAAGTTGAAATAATTACCTTTCACTAAACCCTAACCATCCTTTCCATCATCCTTTCAGAGCAGTGGCAAAAAACGTAGTACTATAATTTTTTATGAGGGTCGGTTTTACTGAACGTATGCTCTTTTGAGGAGGTTTTTTCTCATGAAAACATGAAAGAGAGGAAAAATACTCATACTATTTTAATCAAATTAAAATATTGAAAATGTATTGTTTTTTGCTACGGTGTCATTAGCCATGGGCTAAAAAAATGTTTGGAAACATGGAAAATTTTCTCCGGAGAGTAAATTTAAAAACCGCTTATTGTGGATACGATAAAATTTTACGATAAAATGTTGTGCAGAAATGTTTTTCGGTTTGAACACCGTGGACCAAAAATTTTTCATCGTACAAAGTTCACAGCTCGCTACACGCTCCTGCGTTGAGGCAGATAGAGTGACCACCACCCCAATAAATAACCATGTCTTTATGCAGCATGAGCACACAGTTTGTACTTATTTTAATTTATGCTAACCATGATGCTACCAATAAAAACTCTGTTACAATTTCATATCGAAATTTGATTTCATCCTCTGAAAAATGAAATCCATGTTATTATGTGCGAGAAATTTTCGCAGGGAATTCGTAGAACATTGTTAAATTTTTTACCCTCTTGTGCTCATTATAAACTTTGTAGAACCAGTTGTTGATTTTACCTGATTTACAATTTGGGGCTCAAATCATTCTATAAGAAATAAATTGCCTAACGCTCTTCTAAAGTGTTAACCACAATATATGTAAGCAGTAACGTTAATTCAAAATATTTTATCGATTAGTAATCACCAATGCCTGATATTTTTGCGCTCTGTAGTACTCGCACATGCGTTTATTTATGCCACTGGTTTGAGGCTGTGTACGTGCACTTAACTATATTACCTCATACAGAATTGAGATCACGTTAATAAATCTCACTCCAGGAGCCCAGGGTGACCAGAGTCATCGTTCTGCTAGACGACGGTGTTTATCTTGCCAATGAAGTTCAGCCACCTGAACTTATTGAAGTTTTTGTCCGTAAGTCATAGCACGTTCTTAATTAGTGAAGAGATATTGTATTATAAGCCACATCAAGGTTATATATAAATTTTGAGTTGCAGTAAATATCAAAGAGGCAGGAATAGGGCCAAAAAATTCAGTGAGCATTTAAGCACCAGTAGCCGGGTCCTTTTCAGCGTTTCATTCCATCTACAATATAATCACCCTTACTTTACCTAAAAATAATATAAGATGTATCAAAGTCTGTATTGATGAGTCTGGCTTTACGCTTTTCAAAATCTTTGTTCATGTTTAGCTCATGAATTTCATGCGTAAACGTGTCTAGTAATTAAAACACACGTGTGTTTTAACATGCGTACAGATTTTTCAAACTTCTTGTAACAAGTGACCGCAGCACCCCAGAAAAGTATTGTTACTTTTCACGTAATTCAAAGTGATAAAATATCGAAACACGTACTTTTGAGGGCTAATGTATACTACTTCCTTGCTGAATACAGAGCTGACTTTACATGTAGTGTGTTAATGGCCACTGTCGACATATGCAGTGGTGTTTCAGTCACACGGTCGCTGTCGCCAGATGCTGTGGTGTTTCAGTCACACGGTCGCTGTCGACTCGGACACTGACCGTGAAATGTGCTACGGTCACATAGTCAGATAGACCTAATAATGTTGAATAGCAAAAACTTCTCGCTGGAATGGGAACCTTAGAATCCGCCTCTGATTCACGTTTCTTCAACTTCTGTTTTTTCTCTGCATTTTCAAGAAATTAATCTTACATGTTATTCCTACCATTTCAATAAACAAATAAAGCGCTGGTATTCTTCATGTTTCTTAAATGAAAAGGCGAAATGAAGAAACGCTAAAGCAGCCTACAAATGCGGGCTCAGCTCACCTTCAAAAATACGTAGTGACCAAAAACAGTATACAATTTTATTTCATCACGGTTCATGTAGTATAATTGTAAGAGTGACAATCACAGATAACTACAGAATATGATCTGAGGATTCACTGAAGGAGCATAATTTAAATAATGGGTGTCCATGAAATCTTTCGTTTAATAATAAAGTCTTCCCCTGAATAGTCATTAGCGCGTTTGTATTTCATCCACAGCGTACTCTATACAGGCCTGGCCACCGTGCAACT
>VOMN01041828.1:0-15304 GCA_014899125.1 Orchestia grillus
TGGATGTGGTCTGTATCTTGCAGAGGGAAGAGGTGGATGTGATCTGTATCTTGCAGGGGGAAGAGGTGGATGTGGTCTGTATCTTGCAGGGTAAGAGGTGGATGTGGTCTGTATCTTGCAGGGGGAAGAGGTGGATGTGATCTGTATCTTGCAGGGGGAAGAGATGGATGTGTTCTGGTGGTCTGTATTTTGCAGGACAAAGAAATAGATGGTCTCAGATGCTCTGTGTCTGGTACTTCAAAGACGTAGACGTAACCAATGAGCTCTGTACCCTTTGCAGTAGAAAAAAGTAGATGTTCTCATGGTATCTGCATCATACAGTGGAAAGAAGACGAGCTGGATTGGTGCTCTGTATCTTGCAGGGGTAAGAGGAAGATGTACTCCACTCACCAAAATTCGAGAGAAGTCACGTTTAAGTGCTGAAGTTAGAACTTATGTAGTATCTGTACTCCAAATTAGGGAAAGATTAATCTAATTATTCTGATTCGTAATAGTAAATATCTAGTCACTCTAATGAGAGTACTTTTATATTGAAGTTGAAGATATTCCAGGTTCTTCTGAACGGGCACAATCGAATCAAAATGTTTAAGTTCGAAAGCCTTATGGAGTACAAATTCGCGAGCAAGAGTTTCCAGGCACTCGATGTTTGAAGTAAAGAAAAAGATTCATCGGCCTCTCATTTGTAAGGTGAGAAAAGCTGTGTTTTCGCTGAGTGGACAATGCGATGAATTGTTCAGTATCTAGCTCACGCAATGTCAGAGGAACGTCTGGTTACTTTCTCTCGCTCGCATTCTGCCTGGAGCTTTTATTTATACGGCAATGAAGTCTCCTCTGAGAAAGAGTCTGCTGTCGATCAAGCCGTGAAAAGCAGAGCAAAAAGTTATGCTTCTTCGTACAGTAATAATTTAACGACTGCGCTTAGCCACCATAATAGTATTTTACTAGCAGGACCCGTAAAAATTTCCCGGAAATTTAGATAAACAAACTTTAGATAAACAGTCCATGAGAAGTGGTCCTCTCAAGTGTTGGACAGAGCTTAAAGGTTCAGGGCAGAGATAGTCCGGTCTTGGAAGCAATTTTCTTCTTGATGATGCGAGTAGTCTGAACTCTATTAGAGAAACTGAAAATGTGCCGCGAAGATTGGCTTTTTATAGCCAAACATGCAACCCGTATACAGGATACTTCGCTCGAAACCTTAAATTTCATTTGAAAAGTGACGAAGCGTGATGGGACGGTAGGTACAAGCGTATTAATATATTGAATATTCATATATTTAGGATTTTTCTTAACTTCTGCCGATATCTTTTGTAAAATTGCTCCTACCCCAGCAAAATTAGCAGTATCTATTTCTAGAACAACGAGGTGGAAAGTATTAGAAATATTTCGACCATGTTATATATTATCAAAGTATTAAATATATTTCCCTTTCGAATGCGAGTATCGTTAATCTTCGCAAAAAAATGATCGAAATCGGTCCAATGAAGTGACTAACGGTTAATATCTTGGAGCTCCGAGCGCAGGGTCCGTTTATCTGTGTGCCCTCAATAAAGGATGTGTTAATCAATTCTCTAGTAATTAAGTAAAAGTACGCCCTGAAAAATAATTCAAATCAAACCAATCATCATTTCCAGTTTCCTTGCTTTGGTATTCTCAACTGGAAATGAACTCGAGTCTATCATCCGTCATGCGGATGCGTCTGCCATTAATCGAGGAACTGAACAGAAACTCCTATTAATTGCAGCAATAATCTCGGAGCCGATCACCGTATTTGCGTAGCCAGCCGTCAAATGCTCCGACTCGGTCATCCATCACCGTGCCCCTCGAGCTCCATTTACCTTTGTTTTTGGAGTGGCGGCGGCGGCCACTCTCAGTAATCTGTTTGCTTCGCTGGCTCGCTTGTGCCAAATTAAAAAGACCCTCGAGCCAAAATGTTAACGAGCTCAATGATTGCTTGCTGCTCGCACTAACCTGCCTCAGAACAGGTCCGTACAAAGAGTTCCGTCCAGGTCTTCGTGAAGTAATTGCTCCATAGTTTAGCATGAGCGATGAGGGCCAAACTTGGACGGTTTTTCGCCGGAAACTCTTGGGCTTGCTAAGGATACGAGCGTGGAGTGTTCGTCGCGGGTGTCTTCTGGACTGTTTTTGAAATTGAGTTTTTAACGGCGCTTCGATTACGTTCTGAGCTCGCGATGAGTAACCTAAATTATTGTTAATTGAAGAGACTTGAGTTTTAAATTCAGTGCTTGGTGCATTTTTACGAGTGTTTTCGGTGCCGGTTGCCCTAATAAAGTGGACGAATGCTCTATTTGGTTTGGTAGATGATTTTTCAAATGAATGCGTCTGTTTTTGAAGATGAAGTCGTTTAGCTGATCAAGTAAAAGTTCCTTTAATTACAAAATCGTTCTATACCGACTCACAGGTTATAGAGAAAACTATCATATTTCTTTTAACAAAACCAATCGGCGTGGACGATATCACAGTTTCAGACTAGGAAGAGGAGTGGTGGGACCCCCAGGGGAAGGTTGGGAAGGGGTGGGAGCCGCTACTACACGGCTGCGGTGCTGTCTATGTAAATGAGACCCAAGTTTCCATATTCAGTAACTGATGCTCGCACTCCACCAGAGTTTGGGTCTCATGACAACAGACTGCGCCTTGGGGTCCACCCGGCTCTACCAACTCTACAAATTATGGACGAAACTCTCGTGCCGTAAATGAAAAACTATCGGCAGGACTCCTAATGCCAAAAGTTAGACGAGTTCGCAATTTTGTGTGCGTTGGACCAACCCCCTCCCTCGTCTGTCCCCGATACTTTGTTTCTGGCTGTGCACATAAAAACATCGCGCGATGTATTGACGGTCATCGCTTCCAATGTTGGGGTCGGTCCGAGGTGTCGGGCGCTAATTTTCTCATAACGACTAAAGTTGCAACAAATGCCCGCGCTCTGATGGCCTGCCACGGACGGTGTAGCGCACCCGCAGCCGACGGTACGCACCGATTGAACATTAGTTTCAATTGTTCACCAGGTGATAATGCAGTCGTCTTAAACGCAGGTTCGCAGAACTTTTAATTTGATTTACAACCACTTAGCGATTACTTTTTGATCGAGCTTTCTTCTTTCCTTGTATTTTGATGCCTTAATTCATGCAGCGAATGCCTAAGGTGGATCATGGTAATCCAATACGGTTGCCACTGAAATGTAACTAACGTTGCGTAACGTTTGTCTCTATCCCCTCACTCGAGCACGATTTACCTCGCTCTTACCTGATTTGTGCCTCGCAATACTGTGCCGAAAGATTTGAAAAGTTCCCGATTGGAAGGAAAACTTCTGAAACGGGCTTGCTCGGCCTTCACCGATTTCTCACGGCATAGGTAATTAATTTTAATCTATCAGGGTAAACTTTAACATCTGGAACAACTGAAGGAAGTAGTACAAAGATTTTATATTATCGTCCGAAAATCTACCACGAAAGGGATTCAGAAGTACCAAATTTGCAATGTTATGATGTATTTAGGCCTTAATTAATTTCGTATTACTATAGAACTGCTCTATAGTTCGTTGAGAAGCCGTGGTATAATTTTACATTTACTAGCAATTTTCAGTATGATAATTATTGTTGTCCCTTTATTTTCATGAGGAGAAAGAAAAGAATCTGAAACACACCTTCAGTAAATCAGAATTATCGATGTACGTGTTCTCTAACCTGATGGTAGCAAATTTAACTTTCAAAGTCACGAAAATTTACGACGAGCGCAATGAAACTTTCAAACTCACCGCGGAGACTTGCAGTACCCCAGAGGGAAGATGGGGCCTGGAGGTGGTTAATGGGGTTGACGGGGGGCCGCGGCGGGCAGCCCCTTGCTCGTGTTGTGAAAAGGTCGCTTCTGTTTTGGCTGCCTCTCCCTCTCGGCTGCCCAAACACCACGTCCCAAAAACGCCCTCTGCTGGTGACAGTTCTCTTTTTTGCTGCCATTTCCACCCCGCCGAGTCCTCGCTCCATTCGTCTTATCGGTGCTGTTCGGACCTCACCACCACCGCCACCACCACCACCGCCACCACCGCCATCCCGTCGACTACCATCACGATTACCATCATCCCGTCGCTGCTTGCTGTGAACCCTCACTTACTCACTGGGTTTCGTTTATCGTAACTGCATTTCCCCTCCGTCCCCTCGTTGCTTCAGAGTGTTCCTTCCAATGAACGGTGAGTATTTTGGCCGCGTGTTCCCTCGTGGCGTTGTCCAAGTCACCTCAAGGGGCAAGAAGTTGTCCACCGCCAGACCGAGTGCAGCGTCTCTCTCTCTCTCTCAGTCTCTCTCTTTCTCTCTGTCGAGGGCTTGTTTGTTGGCAAAATTACTTGTTCACTTTGAGCAGAATGCTTAATACATGGGAAATTGATAAATACTTCTTCAATGAACTGTCTCTTTCTTGATCATTTTTTCCTCAATTCTGTGACAAATTACATTTCTTTCGAATGACCGTCTCTTTTATGATGATTCATTTCCTAATTCCCTTGAAATTTCAGAGTAGGGAATTATCAAATTTGCATGTATACAATTTCCTCGTCAATTGCTTTGTGTGAAAATTATTTTGTCCGCTTCTTGTTGTTGAGGCTTCGCTGCGTTTTCAGGAGTGTCTTTATGTATTGAAACTTGCATAAAAATACTCGTAATAAGGGAGGCATTGAAACTCGTATACGAAAGAATCATATAAAGAAAGACATTTCGACTCGCTGGAAAAAGCATCATGTTGAGAAAGACATAGAGGCTGATATAAAAGATTCATATCAAGATTAACATTGAGACTCGTACAAAACCATTTAGAAGAAAAAGAGAAACTCACACGACAGATTTACCTTGAGACTTCTATATCACATCGCTTCACAAACTCTTACAAAAATACTCGCATGCAAAAGTCACGTGAAGATGTGCTAATTTTGCCGTCACCGCCAGCCTGCAGTCGGAGCCTGTGCTTGCCAGTATCAGGAGCCACAGAATCAGTGGAATCTGAGACCAGCGTTGTTGTGGGTTGTTCGCACCGCGTACAACTGCGTTGTTAAGCCCTCGAGTTTTGTGTCGTGCTTTACTCTTTAATTTGACGCTGGTGCATCTGTGCAGTCCTTGGAAGAACGGCTACGTTCCTGCTCCTGTGTTGTTCCTGCTCTGTTTATCTGAGAGGCGAGCACGATTTTGTTGTTGTCAGTTGAGGATTGTGCCGACAGCGAGCCTAACCTGTTGTCCCTAATTGCTTTCATCGAGTGTTTGCAGAGGCTTTGTCCTGGGAACGGAGACGAGAGATGCCCCATAAATGCGATGGCTAAATTCACAAAAACCTGGGAATTTAGATAAGGATGATGGATGAACGTAATGGGAATGCTCAGTAATAATGATAAAATATTTTCGAGAAACGAGAGGAAACTTTTCTCGTTTAGGGAACAAATAGTGAAGTAGGAATAATGTAAATAAATTCATAATAGCCTGGTAGCTTCAAGATGGATAAAACATGAAAGTGATTATAAAGACAAATGAAGACAACATAATGCTAAAACTGATAACTCAGTTTTTTTCCCATTGCTCGGGTTTTTTCCCATTGCTCCGTTTTTTTCCCATTGCTCGGGTTTTTTCCCATTGCTCGGATTTTTTCCCATTGCTCGGATTTTTTCCCATTGCTTGGATTTTTTCCCGTTGCTCGGATTTTTCCCGTTGCTCGAATTTTTCCCGTTGCTCGAATTTTTCCCCGTTGCTCGGATTTTTTTCCCTTTGCTCGAATTTTTTCTCATTGCTCAACTTTTTCCTATTGCTATTCTGTCACTCATATTTACTCCATCGCTCACTGTTAGTGAGAACTCGCATTAAAAAACGAGCCTTAGATGTCAGAAGCTCAACACGACAAAGAAGCTCCCTCATGACGGAACACTCGACGTCGTCTGAAGGCTGCATGACCGACTGGGCCGATTGAGTGCGGGCGTAACATAACACGTCAATGTGTAAACTTTTCTTCGACGAATTTTCTGGCCATCAACATTTCTGCATTTTGAGCTTCAAAAAACGTTAGGGCACAACCTGCATTCGTTAGTTCTTTTGTGTCTTGGTAAAAAAGGTAGAAATACTTTAAAAATTTACTTAAATTGAGAATGATATGAAAATTGAATTTATTTATGGACAAAATAAACCCTGATAAGCTGCCTCGGCTTTAGCTAAGCATTCGGGACATCTATCTTCCGTGCCCAAGTAACTTTTTTCGATTTTAATGCCTTCTTTGCTTACTATGCTTAATATTTCCTGCCCTTTCCCTCTTAACTTGCTTTTTCTGTGTACAGATAATCGTGGGTGGGCACACACTGGAGCATAGATTTCACATTTTCCAAAGTCCTTGCTAAATGTTCCCTTCTTTTCTCTATCCCTGGATCATAATTCATGCGTGTAGGGAATTTCAAACCAACTAATAGAAAGAATAATAATACAAGCAAAATAAAATCTGTCCTCCCTCAGCCCTTTTTGTTAATTTAGAGTTTTGACTTTGAGACTTTTACCATTTTAGCATTAGTTAAAGTTAAGAAAGCGAACGTTTATCGTGAGTGACTGTACGACGGTTGCTTCGAAGTCTACGCCAGGCTGTTGTAGGCCGGGCTTGATATTCTCACAGCAGAGCGGCAGTCGGAATGTTCATCCTAAGGATGCAGCAACTTATTCTTTCTTTTCAACACGTCAAAAGTAAACTGATTTAACCTTTGGTCCACTAGGTAAATTGTGTCAAAACACTATTTACCAGCGAGTTTCAATGGACTCAATATTTTCCAAAAGTAAATGTTGATTCATTCTACAGCCGTTCAGAACTTTAACTGTAGTCACGGGGTATCATCATAATCAAATGATTCGAACAGCAAGAATAGCAACGGAAAAAAATGTGGACACTAGAGTTCTGGACTTGCTTGGTACTGGACTTGCACTGGAGCGAGTACTGCGGTACTTGATCGTGATCGTGAAATTGATCACGAGCGGTACTTGATTGCTCTCTTGATCGTGAAATTTAGTAAGAAATCAACCCTGTAGGGGTAAAAATTCACTGCGAGGCTATTCAGCAGCTTCTACACATAGCTTCAAATGAGCTCTTCTGTGCGAGATAGGAATAGGAAAAAAAGTTTATCATGAAGATTAAAATATTTACTTTAGGATATCATTTTATAAACGTTTTCATGATAAGCTTTTTCACACACGTAGGAAAAATTTAGCAGCTCTGAAGTATCCCTTGAGCATTGAATGATTGAAGGAGGAGTCAATTGTCTACATGCCCAATTGGTTTGCAAAACCTGTGGAACGTATTGTGGAAATAAATTACACCACAGTTTTACCCACCTGTAGATCTTCTGTTTTCTGGAAGAATTAACTATATAAGGACGAGGCTTTAATAAAAATTAATGAAAAACTGCGTAAATAGTCGTTTACATTTATACCACCTGCACGCATATTCACACTAGTTTTAAACGAATCGTTCGATATTTTAATATCTTCAGAGTAATTTTGGTTATTTCAACATCAGCTCCAGATAGCAGCGGCTCTGATGAGGTTGAGTCGTTGCCGTGGCGAGTCTGTCGTGAGTCTTCCTCGCATCGACAATTCCAAAGAATTTTCCAATTTTTCTTCTACTTCATATACCCTCGAGCGCATTTGACAAAGGGTAATTTTCTACTCGAAATTTACTCTCAGTTTGTGTCTTCATCTGATAATTCGAAATAAAAACGGAAAAAAGGCCTTGAATTTCATGTACCTTTGCAAGTTTTTGTATCTTTTACTCGCTCAAAGTAGTTCCGTGACGCGAGTAGATTCACGTCTACCACTGTTAATTTTAATTATTCTTCTTCACGCTCAAATGAGCTACGTGGCAATATTGTCATGCTTTATTTGATACATTGAACCTCATTGATCAGGACTTTCGTCAAGCTGCAATGGCGAACCTGTCTCGCATGTGAAGTAGTTGAGATAGAAAAACTTTTCAACATTCATTAATCCTTACTCAGCTTGCTGCAGGGTTATTTCATTGCCTGCTTTTCTCTCAGTTATGCTTGGGAAATTTCCTTTGCGATAGCATTACAGGGTTTATCCCTTCCATGTATTTCCTCCCAGCATGTCTAAAGCTCGCGGTCATTTTGTACAGAGTTTCCAAAGCACTGCCAGAGTGTTGCATTTCAGCTCTATATGCCAGAATGGGCAATTTTGTCTCGGGCAAATCTAGCTCCATTGTAACCCTCGGGCCAAATTGAGTCGAACTACGCAGCACGTTAAATAAAATGGCAAACTCCAGACTATCGAGTTTTGATCTCCGCTGAAAGAACCAAGTCTATAGCGCGCAGTTTTCTCCCTTTACTCAACGCGTCTTTTATTAAAGCAAGACTGCTGCTGCTGCAGAACTCGATTTAGGTAAACTTTTCACGCCGTTCGTTCCAGCTGAAACTTTGAGGCAAAGTTTTGGCTTGTTTGGGAGCTAACCGCCTTCGTTTTGCTTTTGATTATACGTAGTTCTGACGAAAATACACACTTCATGTGATTAATTCCGCGGTGACTTGAAAAGAGTAGTTCTGGCACTGGGAAAAGCTGGTCTTTACCTTTGACGATGTACTTTTCCCTGTCTGGGAATATAACATGAATTTCGGATGATTCTTTTCCAGAGCTTCATCGACGGAACACTTTGGTCCAAGTTGGTGATCATCTAACTTTGATAGCAATTGACGAGTATTACATCTATCGCTCGAGACGTCATACTGTGCTGCACTAGTACTGGAAATTGCTGTAGGTTTAGTGCTCTTAATGCGATTGCTCTTCTCTTTAGTAGATCAACTGAAGGGCTGACTCGGGGGTCAAGAACTTGTGGGGATCGAATGTTTGTAAATGAAAATAATTGGTTTTCTGATGACGTGACGTAATGTTTCGTTTGTGAATTGAAGCATTTTATTCGAGCAAGAACGCCGCGTAAATATTCTTCCGAGTGAAATTTTCGAGGAAGCGATAAGATTGTACTATAATACCATCACTGTGTGCACGTATTTTGGCTCAATTGAAGTTAAATGTAATTGAAAAGCACCATCCAAAAGTAATTTAACTCGTCAACAGTCGGTGTCGACTTATGTTGACAGGTTTTATTCTTACGGTCACTGTTGACTGCAGTCGCTGGTATAGTGTGTTCTCCAAACGTTGCCGTCGGCAAAAGTCGATACTCGGGTTTTGTATCTACGAACGGTGGTCACTGTTCATTAAAGTCGCCTCCAGATGTCTTGAACTCGTCACCATAAAGTGACAGTCACCGTTAAAAGGTTAACCCTTTTGTACCGTAATTCGAACGTGAAAATTTTCAATTCCTTCAACGCATTTATTATCATTTGCTATATGCTTCTATATGTCGTACAATATGCTGCTGTGAAGTTTAGCAAATTAAAATTACAAAGATTGATAGACTTGGTTCGGCTGAAAGCGTGTGCCACCTTTGTTGACCGCACCAACCACCGGGTGAGTGCGTGATGACAGTAACTAGGATAGCAGACAAAGTCTAAAAAAGGATATAGCGTCTAATTATTTTCTATGCGATGAAAGTAAAGGACACTACTAAAAATCCTATCGGTATACATGAAGTCAAGCTTGAAAAGTTAAATGATATATGTATGCGGGGTGACCGATAAAAACCAGAATTTTTGAAATGCGTGGTGGCAGCCATGTAGTGAAAATTACGTATACAGGACATACATTTCAAACATTGATCATTTGAACAGATATCTTGTAAAAGGCTATTTGTTGTGGTTGAATTACAGTCAATAAACTTTTTTCTTGGATTTACCTATTTTTATTGGATTTTTCCAAGGTTACCGTTTTTCTGTCACCCTGCGCTTGTGTGATGCACTATTGTGAGAGCTGCATCTTCGCTGTTGGCGCAGCTGTTGCAGCGACGTCTTCATCTGCTGCAGACTGGCTCGATCCTTTTTCTTTTCGAGCTATTAAGTTTATATCTCCTGGCCAATTCAGTCGCTAAATTATATTTCCCCGATTCTGAAAAGTTTGACAACTAATAAGTTGGATTACTAATAAGTTGGATAACTAATAACTTACACTTTCGCTGCAATCCATATTTTTATTATACGCCCTCAGTCTATCCACTCTATGATTTTCTCTCGGCTCTTTTTTTCGTACAGTTTGTGAGACGGTTTATTTTCAATAAATTAGAAACGGTTTTTGCATGGATTCTCAAATACCAGGTCAGTATTGCTATGTTTTTTCTACTGCTAGTCCCTCTGTATTTTACAGAAGATTCTCCACTGGCAGCCCTCGAATGTGTTCCAGAGGGTTCTGTGTTGCTTTTCTCTGTTTTTTTCCCTTATTTTCAATATTTCCATTTCCTTGTTCATTTTTTATCAGTGTGTTCCGTACGACCACTTCCTGTGTACATATTTTTTTATCAGTGTGTTCTCTACTGTCAGGTCCTTTAAATTTATCTTTCAGTGTATTCTCTACTGACAGGTCGCGTAGATTTTCCTGTTGGTTTTCTACTGCAACATCCCTGTCCATTCCCCACAGCCCATTTTGAGTTCCCCTCTCACCCAGCACCCCTCTCACCCAGCACCCCTCTCACCCAGCACCCCTCACCAAGAGGGGCCATGCTGTGCCCCAGGAAGAGTCGCCTCCTATCACTAAGCTAAAGACTCCCCCGGTCGCAGTCTAGGAGTCCCGGGGCCTTTGAGCAGCAGCGGTATTGAGGAATGACACCAGTCGCACCCCTGAAATTTATGCGAGCACGGTCAGAGTGGTGCCGGTCCAGCCGCTCCCAGAAATCCGGCGAGGCTTCACTTCGATTTAAACACGATGCATTTGCGTACCAGGAGGTCATTGGGTAACATACGGTAGTACTTGTTGGTCGGTTTTCAGCACACCTTGAGGTACTTGGGACGCAAAATACGTAAGAATTGAATGGTATTTTTCGAGTCAAGAATTATGGCGGTTACATTTCGTCATCGAGTGCCTTTTTTTATTCGGGTGAAAACGGTTCCGCTCATTACGTGCGTACTTGCAATCATCTACTTGGCCCTTGGGTCCGCTTATTCTATTTGTAGGTCGTAAATTGCTACAGTCAACATATTAACCACCGCCGGTCGTTTCACGTTAGTTACCAACGAGCTTATCCAGTACCACTCGTTTAATCCAACTTTATTTTTTGCAAGCAATCCGGTAATTTTTCTTCACTTGAAGTGTTCGTTTTCCTTATATTTAAGTAGCTTTACAGGTATTCCTGGTGGAGTTCAATGAGTGATTATCTTTTTTTAAATCAAACGCTTACTTTTCTTGAATCTGTCCGTTGATTGTCTGTTTTGGTTTATCATGATCGCTCCTATATATAAATTATATTTCGTATTATCATTCTTAAAATGGTATGTTCTCGTTTCGTGCTTCTTTTTCTGCATTGAATGTAATGCGTAGAGAGAAAATAGAAAAATCTTTTCATTTTAGAATACTGCAATATTCGAAACAGGGTTAATTTTTTTTTTAGAGTAGCGTGAGTGGTCGGGGTATGAACTGCAGGCCCTGCTCGTAGCGGGCAGCCCGTTTTTGTAGCATTGGTTGTAATAAACTTTTTTGGGCGGTATTTCAATTGGTTCGCGAGCAAGTTGTAACTATGATGAATGACAGTCGCAGGGGTATGTTGTTATGCCTTTTTTTTATCGTCGCGAAGGGAATTTTTATCGATTGCATTTGAAACTTCTTGGCAAAATAAATGAAAATTTTCGCTGAGAATTTTTTCAGGTATTAATGAAATCGACGGATTTTTTCGTTCATGGTTAATAACCGAGAAAAAATGAACATGTCATGTAAAAACCTATAAGATTTATAATATGTGCTGGTAGACTTAAGGCTGATACGATCAAGTTATTCTTTCAGAAATCAAAAATTCTTCACATCCGATATTACTATTCACGACTAATATCATTACTACAACTATTAAGAATTGTTTCGGTGTTTCCTACAACATGTGAACGCATACAGAGAGTCCAACTCGGGTGATTTTTGAGCTCCTAATACACAATGTACGTATCGAAACTTTCCCTCATTGCGCAAAGCACAACAATAACTCATCACAATAACTATTTTCCCACAATGCAACGCGGTAGAATTTAAACACAACTTTCAACACGCCCCAAAAAGTGCCCCGCTCGTCTTACCGTGTCTAAAAGGCCCATTTTTTCCCTCAGGCATCAGCATGCACAAAGGCTACGCCTTCGTGCAGTTCACCAACCCCTTCGATGCTCGGTCAGCATGTATGGGTGAGGACGGGCGCAACGTGTTCGGACAGATACTCGGTGAGTCAACAGGCCTTTATTCAATTTAAGTTCAGTTCTTGGCAACATATGTACAATTGAGTTGTTGATTCAGAGTCATCAGTTGAAAATTTTGTCGGCGTTTTATTGATTTTAGGTCGAATTCATGGCATCATTTGTTAATGTTGTTAATTCAGAGTCGTTAATTCGGAGTCATGGGTTGCAGTTTATTTACATTTGTACTTTCGTTTCTGGTTTGGCAAGGTTCGTTGTTTTGGTAGCAAATGTAATATGATACTGAACGTTTCATTGAGTTACTTAATTTATTTCATTTACTGATAGCTGAAAATTTAGAGTTGACGTGACGTTTCAAGGTATTACTGATTTACGAAACGGTTTTCATGGCTTGGGCATTTCATTTTATATTTGCTTGATTCCTGTGACTGAATGGCATATGGTAGTAGGTTAGAAATTCGTAGCAGGGCTTTTTCGTGCAAATAAAACATTGAAATTTATTTGATTTTGCGTGCATGAATAATTAGCGTGAAATAAATTAGCTTTGTCCTTATCTGTCTATCGAGATCGCCTAATCTTATGAGACTACTGCCCCCTGATATTGGGAATATTCTCTTAGTTGATTAAACGCAGCCATCATTATCTACGTAATGACCATTTCAGTTTTCCATTTACATTTATGAGTATTAAATACACATATAAAATGCATACAGAGGGCAATGTATTTTTAACTTAGTGAAGAAGTTCACCGAGAATATTGGAGTGGCTCATGAGTATTTTGGAGAAGGTTTGTATATAATGTCTTTTTCCGCTTTCAATTATTTATTATCTTCTCTTAAGTTATAATGTCAGAGTTGATATGATTATACGCGAGGGGTAGTTAAAAACCTTCCAAAAGTTATTCGGGAAGTTTAACCAGCCTTGGACATTACCCCAAGACGGAATTTAAAGGGTGGAAACAAATGGTCCAGATGTGTGCTTTTAATAAGTGACCTGACGCAAAAGTAATTGTGTTGTTCTGAATAATAAATTTTTAGGCTATTTACGTGAGAACTTATTGACTGCCCCTTGTATCTTGTGTTCTTTGAAGTGCTTCTTCATTGAAACGTGAAAATGCACTTCAGATTTCTTGGCAGTGCATCATGTCGGCAAATTGACTGAATTTATTTTACTCTGCACAATTCAGTAGAAGGTTGAAATACGTACTTAAATCTCATGAGATAGTTGAGTATTTGCTCTTCAATTCGTTGATTCAATGGGATAGTTAAATATTTGGTTATAAATCCATAGATTTTTGGATATGTTCGACTATTTCATTGTACTGTACATAGAAATGGAGTTAGCGAGAGATACTTAAATGTTTGGTTCTAAATCCGTAGAGTTTCCGACATCTAATACGACAGCTAAAAAAAGTTAAGCCTCTTTTGTGTTCATTATTTCATTGAAATTTTACAAAAGGAGCTATTTAACTGACAAAAAATTCCACCCACAGCCTCTGGCTAAAATTATCCAATTTGGAAATTACGTTACGCCAATAATGGACTTCAATTTGACGGTCGTCAACACGCCAACAGTTTTGTCAGTTGTTGCAAGCGCCGGCCCAATTACCTCGTTAGCCCTCGCGGCTCATCAGTAAACTGATTAGTCCTCGGAATCTACCGGGCGCGCTGGTATTTGGCGCCTTTTTCGAAGAGGCGTTGTGTGAAGCCCCGAGTCTGGCTTTTTGGGCAGATATTGGACAGCAGCTTCGGTTAGGGTTCATTATGTGAAGAACGTGTGAGTCGAAATTTTAGTTCAAATGTTAATTTCATTTGTTTTGAAATTGATGGCGCAAGGATGTCCCCAATTTTGGTTGATTTTGAACTTATGACAATACGCTCATTCTCTATGACGTCATCCGGAGTAAGCCTCTCTTTCTCCTCAGTTTTAAATCTCAACTCGTGCGGACTTGTCATTTCATTTAATGGTAACTGAAATACAATTGGCGTACAATTTTTGGGTGCGAAAGTCTGTGCAAAATTGACGTGCGATGCCCTCTTTTTACGGTGACACGCGTCGAACATTCGGACATGCAGAAAGATTTTACAGCGAACTAAGCAGCGATGAAACCTTAACAAAAGCGCACCATTTTCTCATGCGCCCGTGGGGCGTTTAGAGGACGTGCTTTTTACGCCAACGCCACAAACTCGATTGTTATTGATCGTTGAGGCAATTTTTTTACTCAAGGGTAGGTTCGCGTGTTCGGGAAAATTGGTGAAGTGAGACAAATAATTGGAAAAGTTCATTTCACTGCACTTTTCAGTGAGACCGCACCACAAAAATTGTAGTACCAACAGCAAAAAACAAAACAGCATTAAGTAATTAGTTAATGTTTTCAAGTATACTCGATTTACCTACAGGTGTTGAAATCATGTTGTATGAATTGCAAAGGGGCCTTCGAAAAAGTCTATTTAATGCTCAAAGGTTTTTTCAACGTTCAGTAAGCCTCACATCAAAGATGTCTGTGATGCGACTGCTCATAGGCGGTTTCTGTGCGTTCTAATTACATCTTGGCAAAATTTAGACGAAATTTCAGCCCATTATAATTTGGTAACAGCCTTCTGTTCATTTAGATTTACGATTCGAATTTTTGTGGATCTGAATTTTGATTCCAAAGGGGGGCAGCGTTAAGTTACCTCAGCTGTTGATAGGTCTTTGGGACTTCTAGGCTCACTTTGCTTCTTCCGATTTTCATACCTTTTTCGCTCTTACTTTTTTGTATTTCCTTTGTATTTTTTTTCTTCCTCTACTGTTTCTATGCGTCGAGAATCCGGTGTGGGAACACATAGATTCCGTGTTTTTAACAGTTCATAGTTGAGTCCGTTTTCTCTTTACTCCTTTGGATTACAGTTCATGTGGGATCGCTTTAAACCAACTAATAATTAATAATCAATCGATCTGAATTTCACGTTGTCTCGACAAATTTTCTATTGGATTGAAATCCAGAGATTGTCTAAAGTA